>OOFC01047529.1:0-21520 GCA_900323345.1 Pseudochromis fuscus
TATTCAAAAGTACAAAGTAAAAGTAAATTTTCTAATATCAGTACATTGCTGTATTGTTCTCAGTGCCCGAGTCAATCCCCGACTAACGTCTGCTTCCTGTTAATGTGGTATTTTAAGCTGAAAGGACTTTGATGAAAAGAAAACTCCTTCCTGCAGAGTCTGCATAATACTTTGTTGCTTGACTGTTCGGTTTTGCTTTTTTGTTTTCAAATTTCCCATCGAGAGGCTAACATGCTAACATGCTATATAGCGTTTTTTTAAAAAACGTAAACCAAAAAAAACGTGCTGTTTCCTGTCTTCCCTCTTTATTGTTTGGTTTCGCTGCCGGCCACTTCCTGCTGATTTGCACATGAGCGACGGTAACTCTACCTGGACAAACTGCCTGAAACACATTGCCAGCATAGACTGTATATAAAGTAAGTAACGACACACTTCCTGGGAATGTAGTGGAGTCCAAAGTACAATATTTGCTTTGAAATGTAAAAGTTTCCAAAAAAACAAATACTCAAGTAAAGTACAAAAACTGAAAAAATGTACTTAATATACTTAATTACAGTATTCAACTAAATGTACTCCATTACTGTCCACCACTGTCGCTGAGTAACTTTCAACACACTCAAATAATAATAATAATGATAATAATAATGGTTTGGATTGATATAGCGCTTTTTTTTTAAGTGACTCGAAGTCACAAAGTACAAGCAGAGATCATTATTCATGCACACCCAGTCATACCAGTGGTAGCCACAGCAGAAATATGGCATCTTTTTTGTAGATTGACACGTAGCTTTCAACCGGTGGCTCTTTAATTAATAAACACAATCCGTGCTGAGTATAGTTAGATGTTGCATAACTACAGCAGTGATGTAACACTGTGTGGACCTTAGTGGCCGCATCCAAAACTGACCCTCCCAGAGAGACTTTTGTCTGGTACTTTTGCTTTTCGGGCTACAGGAGGCTGTAGAGGGGAGGCAGCATCCCCAGCCTGGCTGCTCTGAGCACAGGGCTGCGAGCCTCTGCAGCGCCCCTCCCTCCTTCTGCGGGCCCAGGGAGATGCGAGGGCTCCTGACAGCCACATTATTCTTTAAAAGCGCCGGCCGCTTCTGGAGCTGACAGCTTGTTCAGCAGTAGTGGCACTCGTGGTGGTGGTGGGTGCTCAGCCGGCCAGGGCTAAAGTGCTGGTGCAGCGTCGTTTGGTGTCCCCACTGCCTATGCACTCAGTTTAGCAGAGAGAGATGGCAGAGCAGAGAGGAACACTCGTGACTGCTTCCTGGTTACACAGGTGGGTAGAAATGGAAGGAGAGCTGAGATCACGTCATTGGGCATTAACACACACACTTGCTGTGGCTATATTTAACCTACCTCTCCTTCCACTTCTCCTTGTCTGCATAATGTGCTTGCCCTCTCACTGACTTTCCCTCTCTGTGTTTCTGTACTGTTTTCCACAAAGAGATTTTATGGATTGGTGAAAAAAAAAACAAGGCAGTGGAGCTAATTGGTTAATAGGATTTCTATCAGAGACCATTAGGCACTACAAAGACTGTATTTGTGGTTGAATGAGCACCTGGATTATACATGGTGAGTCTGCAGGTGTAAATGTATTTTTGAGTATAGATCACTGGCATCTGGTTTTGACTGGGAGTCCATGTAACTGTGACAGAGGAGCTTTCTACTCCCTATTGATTTTCAGTCGATCAGTCCAGCAAACCCTCTAGTTCTCTCTTTCTTTGGTCAGATAACGTCATGCAGGACAGACTGTGACACACGGACACACAAACATCCGTTCGCCCACTCACACTCACTCTTCTTGGTGCTGCTGCGTGCTGCTAGGCTGGTCGTGCTACCCGACTGGCTGTTGTCCTCCATGCTGGGGTCGAAGGCAGGGTTGACAAGACCGGGTTCGTCTGAGAGGAGGGCCACGGCGGCGGAGGTTGGGCCATCACTGGGCAGTGTGGCGATGGTGAGTTCAGACGTGCTGTCGGTGCATTCGCCCTCCTGTGAGCGTCGCTTCCTGTCTGCTGAGAGCCCATAGTGAGAGGCGCCTTTACACCTGCGCACAAAACAACAAAAGGTCATGTGTAAACTCAGATTACTGAGTGGGTGCGAATAATGCTGGATATGCTGATAAACTGGCGACACTGATGATGTGTTAGAGCATGCTCCAATCCTGTAATGAACTAAATGGTGAAGCAGTCAGAGTGAAAGTCAAAAAAATTATGTTAACATCTCATGAAAAGGTCAGAACGTCTTGACTAATGTGAGCAGATTTCAGCCTCCTCCAGTCTGGAGCTTTCAGTCTGCTGACCTCCACCATCTTTTGCTTTGGGACTGCCTCACACAAAGACTGCTTATCTGACCTTAACGCTCAAACAGCACCTCTCTGGGATACCACACAGCCTCAACAATACACCACAACAACAAATTCAGTCCAGGCAGGATACATTTTCCAGCGCTCTCCTGTAGGATTCAAATAACACTGCTCTGACAATGAACCAGAAATGTCATATTTACTTTAGTAAAGAAAAAAAAAAGACCGTGTCTGTTGCTTGCACACCTTCTTTGTGACAGTATCTGTAAACACATGTAAGGAAGGATTTCTCTGTGGCTGTGACTGTGAGCATCACTGACAGCTGATTGAATACAACTGTAAGAAAACACCCGTTAGTAATGAGAGAGGGCGGGCAACTGACACGGTATTTGAATATAAAACAGAGATCGTTTGAATGTTGTTTTTCTCAAAAACAAATCTTATTCCTAAGTTCCAGATGTCTTCTGGCTGTCAACAACAGCACAGCCACAACACATGAACACAGTCTCTGTCCACATTACACACATACACACTCACACTCACGCACAGAGTATGCTACGTGCCATAAAAGGCCTTTCACACTGACAATATTAAATTGAGAATGTTTGTGTGTGAATTAAAGATATCCCCAGAGCAGGGTATTGTATTGTTGGAGAGTTTTCCTCCATCTGTAAGCCATAAAGGTTTTGAGCTGACGCTTCATCAGAGGCAGGAATAACTCTGGCTTGTCTCTCTGGCTGTCTCTGTGGAGCCATCAGCACAAACATTAACTGGGTTTTAATGAGCTGGATCAAACCCAGGCTCTGCTTCAACAGTAGCTCAGAAAAATAAGAGGCGCGGCATCCATCCTCCTGTACTGTGAGGTCTTACATGGAGCATATTAAGCCAAAAAGAAAAGGTTAAGTGAAAGAAAAGGTGAAATGGTGGGCATCATTGTAGAGTCGCAAAAGAAACAGGATTACATACCGGTGAGCCATTTGAGTCCAGGGAAGCCATCGGCCCCCTTGGGGCACCACTTCACCAGCAGAAGCATTTTGTCTCAATAACGGATCTGTCTGAGTGGGTTATACACTGTCCATATTTCACAAGGAAAATCATTTCAACCTGAAGTGGCTTCTACATCTCACTTGTGTCCATGAGTCAGGCTCTCAGTCGGATACAACATTACACAAAGCTGAAGTAGCAATTGATTTCACCTGATGAGCTCTGTGACATAACACTGCCATACTCTGCATGTGTGTGTGGGCAGTCCCACTGTGAGTTGTTCTTGTTCATTCAGTTAGTAAATTTAACACCATCAAGCATGTCCATGCAGCAACATACCACTTAACTGAGTGAAGTGGTTGGACACAGCAATATTTCAATCAGCGGCAGAGCAGAGGGCTGTGCTGCAGTCTTGGTGGGGCACCAGCTTTGCTTGTGTCACTCACCAGCAACTGGAAGAATTCAAGCTGAATGCGGCTTTGAAGACACTATTGTTCAAAACTGTTGTTCAAAACACACATACATGGAATGTATATATGCATGTAGCCTCACAGACACCTGCAAACTGCAATATTTCTCCTGTTTCAGCTGCAGCAGAGCAGCCTAGTGTTATATTTCCTAATTTTAAATGTTAATCTGTAAAACTACAGCACAACACAATTATATATATATATGTACACTTGTGACGATTTCACACAGCTTATCCATGCCAAATAAGCTAATTATAATTTTCTAAGAAGCAGAGTAAGGAGAACATTAACAGAACCAATAACAGTAACAGAACCAGTATCATGGTTGTAGAGTCTCAATCAAACACTCATAAATATTTCACCACAATCCAACATTATGTAATAATCTAAAAACATGCAGATCCCAGCTTTAATTAGTCATTTCACACCTTCCTGTGTAACAATGTTCACCTTTACTATTACTCCTCTCACCTGGTTTGAATATCATCATCTAAATATAGCTTCACCCCAAACAAAGCTTTGTGCAGCAGCACATTGTGCTGTTTCGACTAAAACATTACATACACACACACAGACACACACACACAGACACACGCGTGCACACACACCGTTTGATAGGGTTTTGAATGTAACTGCTGGTCGTGCTGACTGTATGGAACTGAAGACTTAGACAACATTCCCCTGTTTCACTGTGGGTAGTGGAAAATGGAAAACCACAGTCAGTGGAAATGGGCGCATACCATTGAATACAGGTTCATTTAGTTACACAATTTTTTTTACAGACCACCCAAATCTTACAAAAATGTCCCTCCAAATATTAATGAATGTACACTACACTTCTGAGGCTGTCTGTCTGTGGAAGATCTTCAGAGATTCATTTCTAGAGCTTGGATAAAATATTATAAAAACAAAAGAAAAAAACCTCACTGAGGGGAACAATAGATTTAAGTAGGAGTTTTTGATAAGTCCCACAAAAACAGAGACCATCACAGAGTCCCTAAGACAGCAGCCCATTGTCATCGTGTTTAGTGTGGTTTATTGAAGGCTTTCTCTTGTGTTAATTAAAATCTCCTTCCTCCAGGGGATAAAAGGTGCCATAAAACTGTAATCATATCTCAGCTGCTTAGAGTTGTAATGTCTGAGTTTGAATGTTAAGGCCAGAGTGTGTGCTGTGTGAGGCTAAAGGCAGGAAAGCATGACAGAAAGGCCTTGTCTTCCCCACCAGGGTGGTCCTGGAGTTTTGGAGCCAAGGTAAGTGAGCCAATTAAGTCTGCACATCACAGAGGTGAAGTGCTTCCACATCCTCAGAGACATCCACATACATACATCAGAATCTGAATACTTTATTGATCCCAAGGGAAAACTGAAAAAAAAAAAAAAGAATTTGCATGTCGTGTACAGTTTTACCCTCTGTATTACCATTTCTCTTTTCTTTCTCTTAAAAAAACATCCCTTTTGAGCATAATGATGGGACTATGAGTGCTTATGCAAAGCTAGTTTAAAGTGTCATTTTTCAGGGGATGATCATCGAGCTTAGAGGGGGCTCATTAGCACTGCAGTATCCTTGTCTCGGTCAGCCTCAGCTATCACATCATCTCTAAACCCTGGGATCTGTGGCGAGATAAAGAGCGAAGACACCATAACATCCTTAGCGCTCACCCTCCCTCACACTCCCCTACCTTCTCCACCAGCCTATTCTGCCACTTGCTCCGAGCGCAGCAATAACAATTACCTATGATGCTTTCAGTGACACGGTGGTCGTGCTGAGGCGCCCTGGCTGTGACACAAACAGCCCTGCTCTTGTGATGTGAAATAAACACCAGCTCACAACTCATCAAAGCCCATGAGATTCTCCAATCCTCTTTAGGGGTGAGTGGATTATCCTTCCTAACCCAAATACTCTCCCTGCTCCCTGACTGCTACGGACAATCGTGTTGGGCCACACTCCGCATACAGCGCAAATTACCTCTGCTGAGGTGACAATTCCAGGTCAGACAGTCAGATACAGAAACCAAGCTAAGACTCAGTGTGTGTTACCATGTGTGTGTGTGTCATGCAAATGGATTGGAATCCAAACCACTGTTTATTCACAAACTCTGTGGAGGCACAGCAGCCACCTGACCTGCATGTGACCCACAGTTTGACTTCCTCTGCACAGTAAAGGTGTTCCCTCCTTTTCTGTTTTAGCTTTATTAATGTGAAAGCAGGAACAAGCTTGTGTTTGTGAGGATCTCTGATTCCAGCAGCCGACTTTCTGATGTTTTTGAAAACGTATCTGTGACTCCTGACATGTCTCTGGTTGCACTGTGAGCGTGGATGTATCCTGCAGGTTTTTCTCACCAAAGACTGTGTGAAATACAACAAGTATGTGTGTACATGTGGTACATGGAAGCGTCCTTGTGTAACAAAGAATGTGAGAAGAGCTTAAAGGTGACGGCACGTGTTTGAGTTTATTCTTAGAACAATAATGAAGATGAAGATCCAGGGACACAGTTGGTGATAAATGTGACGATTTCTCTCTCAGTTCAGAGCTCAGAAATTTGCTTGTTTCTGAAACACTGTGAGCTAAAAAAAGAGATAATTAACTTAATATTTTACTGTGTACAAAGAATAACACAGAATTTGGTTTCTGCTTTTTGGCCTATTGGGAATACTATTGGTATCTGAACACTGTCTAAGTCTATTCCCTTGTCACTGCTTTTATAACTGGAAAGCACTCAGAGCACAAACCCCGATAAGTCATAATCCAGCTGTAGCGGTGCAATAGACTGAACACTGTTGCCCTCTCTTGTTGAAAAAGCCACACTGCCTTGGTAAAACATTTGCCTATTACAACAGATTTGGGGAGTTTTTTCAAATAAGATCCGATCCTCAGATCTTTCCTAGAAAAATAAAAAATTTGAAGTCCGTTCACAGTTGTTGCTAACAGATGACAGATGACAAATGCAGGCAACATTAACCTCCATGGCAACTGTAATAAAGGAAACCATCATAGAAACATACATTTTTATGTCAAAAGAGTCTGACTCTGGGGACGGGGACAGTCCGTCTATAACAATTTCTTAATAACTTGTGTTAAAACAGACTGAGCAGAAAAAAAAACACAGAGCTCTGAGGAAACACCTGTAGAAGTAACAAACATACAGCAGCCAAACAACAATGCTGCTGCAGTATGGGGAGGGGTGGTGGCCATTAGTGGTGGTATGTTGATAAAGAAGATAAACTGAATATCTTGGCTTAATTAGATTAGTATATCAATTACTCCTTTAACACACCAGGACCACATGCCAAACATATAAAGTAAATTTTGATTGTGGGGGAATAGACAGAATGATAGAGCAAGAGAGAAGAGAGCGACATAAAGACAGACAGAGTAATCCAGTTAATGATGAACTAGAGGAGTGTTAATCAGAGGATGCACTGGTGTGTTGATTGGATCCGCCTGCTGTGAGAGGTAATCCTATCTGCTGCGTGAGGAGGGGGTTGAGTCCTCAGCTAGAGGGGACAGTGTCTGTTGTGGGAGGAAAATTTGGCTTAAGCCTCTTTCCACAGACAGAAGTGAAGCTGCTAAATAGATGTAGGAGGTGAGGTTCTGTTGGGTGCAACTTCATACCTCCTTTGAAGATGAATGCACACTGAAAAACAAAAGTGAGTGTGCACAGCAGCAGATAAATCCTGTCTTTGTGTTTGAACTCTCCATTGTGCGCCTGTGTGGTGAGCAGTGGCTCGGCAGGTTTGGCGTGCTTAATGCATTTGAGTGTGTTACGAGTGCAAGACAGAAAAAAAAAAGCCTCCCAGCCAGCGCACTGTCAGTCGAGTCAGCCTGTTAGAAACGGCCCAAACTCTGAGTCATGGTTTTTCAGCCAATCAATATGTGTGATCATCAGTCGAGGCCCGACCCCATGATCGGGCTGGAAGAATATTTATGCAGCATTTACTGTGTCAGTGTCTGGTTTCAAGTGAGAGGACAATCTCACACTCCCTTTGTCAACACAGAAGAAGAGCAAAGGAAGTACTTGAACTGATTTATTCTCTGCTTGTCTGGCTGAGCTGGATATCAGCTTACTAATGCACCTTACGTATGTCCACCTCAGCTGTGGCTGTTTTCCAACTCTGCAGTGAAATACTATGTGTACATATCTCCCATTAAATCTGACACAACTGTAATCCCCTCTACACTACAGTACAGGATCATAGAGAATCCCCACCAGGCTGTTGTCCCACATTGCTGTTGGCACCTTTTAGCCTATATTTCTCACTCTATGCCACACCAGCCCTTGGCAGTGTCCTGGTTTCTCTACCTCCACGTGCCACAGTACAACTGCCTGACACACGGCCAGCACCGTTCAGCCCAACCCAAAGCCCTGGCACTCAGTGGGGCACTGTTCACGTGAGAGATTAACTCCACCCCGCTCTCCTCTCTGCTGTCACTTACACTCTGCTGGCTGCTTGTGTGGAGCCCTTCCTACAGATTAGCCTGCTGCAGACAGGAGGCCGCTCAAAACATTACATGTTAAACACGTCAAGCCTCAAAACCCATAAACAGCAGCCAGACTTTCAGCCAGCCAGAGGCAAAGGTTAACTGACAACCGTTGTCGCAAGTATGCCCATCATCAGAGACACAGTGAAGAAAGTAGGACACGTGATGTAAATGATTAAGCACAGATACAATCGTGTGCTGTGCTGAAGAAGAAACTATCATATATTTAGGTTTAATAAAAAACTTTTCTAATGAAACACCAATCCCATGCTGACACTAACACCCGCTCACCTTGCTGCTGTGCTGTCTTTCTGCTTGAACAGAGACACATCCGAGACGAAGGCTCCGCTAAAGTAAACACTCTGACCTGCTACTCAGTTTTCTTCATGAATAAATGAATACATACATATTTCATCTGTTCTTTTGTAACTGTGTATTTACGCATGCATCATGCACACTTCAATTACACAGCGTCAAATGCATGTTTTGGTGTGTTGTTTGGTGCGCATTTGTTTTATGGAAAGTCTAATGTGTAACATGAGATTTGTGCATTTTTTGCTTGTTTTGTTTTGCATAAATGTTTTGTTTGCGAACAATTTCCATGTGTCTACATGTGTTGTCCGCCCCACTGTTTCCCTTCATGTTTGATTGTATTGTTGTTTGTAGACTGTGCCTGTCCATGCATATAAATGCTAGCATGATGGATTCACTGTGTGCTTCATCCTGCACAATCTTATGCACAAAAATAATTAAGCAGATTTATTGTTATCTCTTCTTTAGAGCTATGCAAGTTGTTCAGGAAGGTAGGAAGTAAGCTGTTAGCCTGATTTTTTTTTTTTTTTTAATCTCCCAGCCACTCTCCCACTGGCCTTCACTGTTTCTGAACTGGTAGATACAATCAGACAGGAGAGCTGCCTCACTACAGAACAAGGATTAATATTTAATCCAAACAAAAGTCTAATTAGTGAAGCCTGCCCCGCACTTGGAGCAGACATGAGGCCAGAGAGGGCATGGCATGGCGCACTCCCTTTGACTCGAGGTGGACCTGCTATAAACAAATGATTCGTATTGTTCAGATCCAGTGAGTGTGCAGCGGCCGGGTGGCTAATCCTGTTAGAGTGCGTGCATGCTGAAGATGTCCGGAGCACTGGGAGTGCACGCAGCTCGTGGTGATCAAACACCTCCAAGATGAAGGCTGAAAGGACGGAAGCTAAGCTAATCATAGTGTTTAGGACATCTCAGCTCGGGCCCAGAAATGAACACAGATTAATCATTAATGCTCTACAGCACTGTGCTGTGATTATCATGGGAGGCCATGTGGGCTGTGGGAGGGAATAAGCAAGGTCTAATGGTGTATGTGTGTGTATGTGTTTGGAGGTAAGGAGAAAAATATCACAATCCAGCTGCTCTTATGTGTGTGCCTGTGCTGCGTTTGTATTAGCTGGTGCTGACAGAGTACAATGGCAGTAACCATATTAAGCATTTAATCACAGAGAAACATTTACTCTCTCCTTAGTTACATCTACACCCCACGTATATAGCGACTGCCGTCTGTATGCAAGCCTGTGCGTGCACATTGAAGTGTGAGTAAGACAGATTACAGCCACTCTCATTTTCCCCACACAATATAAAGTGTCTGTAGTAATCACAGAAATTGAAAGACACTGGAAAAGAGTGGAGTGAGGAAGACGAGCGGAGCGAGAGAAAGGAAGTAAACAGAGGCAGGCTGAGGCGGTCGTCGACCAGGGAGGAGTGCTGGAGGCTGCTCCTGTCAACAGTACGGATAAAGACAAATGGTGTGCCACTGCTCTCTAGCCAGGCAGAAAAACACCACGTCCATGTTTGTCTGCTCCTGGTTTCTCTCTGTCATGTCATAATCAGCAAAAACCTCTCTGTCATCAGAGCAGCTACACTCTCTAACCCGCGCTGTCAATATTCCTCACTTAGCGGGCACTGTGAGCGTCAGAGGATTTTTATTTACCAACAATCCCTCGTTGAAAAGGCTTCCATACTGGGCAAGCTGGGCGCCATCGCCATGGCAGCCGTATGTATGGCCAGATGGAAGGCGGGCACAGGAACTGACCTTATACCCTCCTGTCTCCTCTCATATCCCCCCTCTCTGCTGTGCTGCTCATCCCACTTCATTTCCATTCTTAGTGCATCCTCCCATTTTTTCTGCATATTTCATCTCCTCAACCTCTGGTCTTCTAACAGTCTAATAGTCTATTTACCTCCATCATCCTTTCCCTTTCCCTCTTTTCCTTTCCTTTGGCATCCATTGCTGTCCAGCACTGGCTCTGGGTGTCTGCAGGGTGCTAAAGCCCCGCTCAGTGGAGAGAGAGAGAGAGCAAACGATAAAATGAGGGGACTCGCGAGCTCTCCATTGTTCGGTGCATTTCGTACAGCATAATGGGACATTTCCGTCAGACTGGAGAGAGGAGCAGGAAGCCCAGCATGGAGGATCTGAAGAGGTTTGACTTCACACTGAGCTTGCTGAATGTAGTCAACATTATCTCCCACACAAAGAGAGTCTGGGGGCCAATACAGAGCGCAGAGCATGGTTCAGAGGAAGACAAGTCAAGACAGTGTGACGTATCGTGTGGTTCAAAAACACGAATAAAAAGGTTATTCAATAAGTGGATTTTTTTGTGATGACTGATTACCCACTGAGGCCAATTTGCAAGGAAATGTGCTGCTTTTCATTCAGCTATACAGAACTATTGGCTAATGGTCGCACAAAACATGACATAAAAACACACCTGTTAGCGCACATTTACACAGTGTTTACTTTGAATTAATATTGCATCTCTAGCAAACATTATATGACCGGATGTAACAAACCTTTTATTTGTATTATTATTTATCGCAAACATTGCTGACAGATCATTCAATAATGAAAATAATAATACAAATATAAGGTTTGTTACATCTGGTCGTATAATGTTTGCTAGAGATGCAATATTAATTCAAAGTAAACACTGTGTAAATGTGCGCTAACAGGTGTGTTTTTATGTCATGACCTATTTTAAATACAGATAATAAATACAATAAATACGGGTCATTTTGTTTATAGTAACTGTAATGAAGATTGTGTGTACACAGAGGAGAGCTAAGTGTATATTGGACAGATGCTATAAATTTTTAATGCTGAGGTGAAAGTCTATTCCACAAACAAACACACAGCGTAGTTACAACCACCCATATGCTTGGCGAGACTCAACATACACACAGTGTTTAAAGTCTACAACTGTGAGCAAATGCTTGCTGACATTTTGCTCCGATCAATGCAGTGACCACACACTCATACATGCTGCTAAAGAGAGAGAGAGTGGGGGAGAAGGGGAGAGATGCCATGCTGCAGTGCTGCTCTGTAGCATCCAAACTGTCCTGGACAGCATAAAGCCTACCTGCTGGCTCTGCTGCATCCCACTACCACAGCAACCAGTGACCAAAGCATCAGGAAGCGATTGACTGGTCATTTTCCACGACACAGAAAAAAAACTACTCTGACGTCCTCAAGTGATGATCTGAATGTAAACATTGTCATTTCCACACATATGTGCATGAACGTGCTGCGTTACCACACAAACAAATGGCTGATGGAAGTGAAAGAACTGCACACTAACACGTTAACAGCTGCATGGGGAGAGATGGGGTGATGTTGATGGAAAGGATGCAGGAGGAGGCTGAGTGGTGTACTCACAGTTCAGAATAGAGGATGTGCAGGTTGCCCAAATTGTCTGTGTAGTTGGCCGGGCTGAGCCAGGGCAAAACCAGCAGCAACAGAGCCTTCATGGTCAATGCTCAGCTGTTTCTCCTCTCCTTCCTCCCCCCTCTCTTCTCTCCTTGTTGAACTGTAGCGCTTTCCTCTCCTATCCCCCCTTCCTCCCCCTCCTCCTCCTCCACCTCCAATTCTCTGAACCTGGCCGTGCTGACCCCCCTCCTCGCCTTCGTATCCTTCTTCAGTGGCACTCCTCAGGTCTGAATTAATTCCTTCGCCTCCTACCTTTTTCAGCCTTTCCTTGTTTCCTGTCTGTCCCCCTTCTCTACTTCTCTCTGTGTAAGTTTCTTCCTCTGCCTGAGGCTGGTTGCCTGGTCATCTCAGCTGCAGAGGCAAACGGGCCAGTTGCCAGAGGTTGAAGACGGAGCGGAGGAGGAGGAAGAAGCAGCAGAAGCAGGGGTAGAGGAGAAGTCCCGTTGTGGCACAAGAGGAAGATGAGAAAGTGCAAGAAGAAGAGGAAGAAGACCCATGCAAAGGTGGCACATTTGGAATACAATTTGAGATGTGCAGCCCCTTAATCTGCTCTGGGCACTGTCGAGTTGTAAGAGGATTTGCACTCGTATGCGTGTGTGTTCATGTCTGTCTCCCTCCGTGTATGCGCGAATGTGTGTGTGTGTGTGTGTGTGTGTGTGCGCATGTGTCTATGTCAGGGAGAACAGCGCAGGCTGTGACTTATACTGCAGCAGAAACCACTGAGGGGGGGGATGGAGCAGACCAAAACAGAGACAGGAAGGGGGAGAAGAACCTGGTGCTGCTCTGATTGGCTCTGCCTTCTTCACATGCGTCCACACACATACACCCTCAGACATATATACACACATGCACAACCTCTGCATTCACCTCCCCCCCACCTGCACATACATTGGCCCGTGAAGGGGAGGATAGAGAGGAGGGAGAGAAAATGCTGCCGTCCATACCCCCACCCCTCCTCTCAAATGATGGACTGCTCCCAGTGCAGCAGATTGGTCTGATCGCTCAAATGAATCTGCCTACATGTGTTGGAGAAGAAGAGGAAGAAAAAAAAAGACAGAGCATGACCAAAACACACAGGCAAATCAATATTCTCTGCAGGGATGGAGGCTTGTTATTGTGGCTGACATGAATGAAAAAGATGGAGAAAAAACAGAAGAGGATTTGTCTTTACTGACCTGCTGTCCATGTGAACATTTCATTCAATCAGTCACTCATCCGTTTACCCATTCATTCAATTTTATAATATACAAGGAGAGGGGGAAAAAAAAGAAAAGAGTGAACACACAATAACAGAGTGATCCTGTCTGCCATCACCACCTGTTTTGACTGATTTTGCAGGAATCCTGGGAAACTGGGAAGTGGCTGAGAGAGAGGTGTGCATTGGTGGCATTAACCTAAAGTTGTGGTTTCATTATAAACACAGAAGCTATATACTATTTTCCATCTAATCAAACTCAACCCTCAGTCCCCTCTCCATTAGTATTTATTTTGCTATTTTAATAATGTCAAGCCTGAATTAATTTCTGCATCCCATAATTACCACAGTCTTCTTTTCCCAACCTTATTTTCCTCTTCCTAACTTTTCCTCCACTGTTTTCCGGTTTTCATATCACTGAGCTGTCTGCTCCCCTCGAGAAAGACATTTAACTGGTGTAAATACCCTGTCTGAATGAATATTTCATGAATGGAGTTGGTGTAGTTACAGGCTGAATTTATCTGTGTGTACGTGCGTGCATCTGTGTGTTAATGCATGCATGTGTGCATACTGAGGCATAAGTTGTCTTGCGGTATTTGAACAATACACACAGCAGCAAGACCACAGGGCATGCAGGAAATGGAAAAGTAATTGGATTGAGACAGGATGCAGTTTGTGAACAGAAGCCAGTCTGCCCCACAGGAGTCATTTCATACACTAGCACATTAACTCGCACTCACAAAAACAGCATCATAACATACACATAAACACACACTCTCGCCCCATTATTCCTTTCATTTCCCACTCACAGCAGCCAATTTCTCACAGTGACGTGAAGTCAAAGTAGGTTTTTTTGGAGGGGGTGAAATTTTGTTTTACAAAGACAACCTGACATTTATAACTATAAACCAAGGACATACAATAACAAGTTATTTAGAAACCAACCAGATGGCAACAGAATTTTAAATATAGAGTCAAAAATTTTTCCAATGGTATTATCACTGCTCTGAACCAGGGTCTTTGACAGTTAGCAGTATGTCATGTGTCCACTTCCTGTTGGTACATAAATAATGTGGGAGCAGCTTTGAGCGAGAAGCAGCTTGGACAGCAGCACATCAGAATGACTTGTGGAAAAAACAATATTGGGTGAGTATTTCAGGACTGAAAATGACTATTTTTGAATTGGAGTCAGAGTTTTTTGGAGCCAGCCCCCAGTGGCCGTCAGGTGTATTGCACTAATTTGCACTTCTGCATTGGCCTCGTTTTCTGAGCCCCACTTGCTTCATCCATTTCTATACACAGTCTGTTACTGATGCCATGAACAATGGAAAGTTCATGATTACTGTGAAAGCATGGTCACATGTAACGTAAAATGTTAATAAAAAAGAAAGAAAGACACAGGTTTGTCACATTTCAACCTACATTCAGACAGCTTAGGTTGTTGTTACTATTGAAGGCCACTTTTCACTTCTTCCTTATATCCTGTGATAGTAGAAAGTAATAAAATAAAACTTTCCCCATCCTTATACAACCCAGGCTCTAACTGAAGCTGAATTATAAATGATCATCTCTCGTTTACACTCTCTGCAACGTAAAGTCGCCCGCAACACTCTCTGAGAAGCAGAAATTTGCCACAAGAGTTACACAGATAACAAAACAGGTTAGTTTAACTGCCTGCCACAGTTGTCTGCTTTGAATGTAAGCCAACTCTCTCTCTGTCTCTCTCTCTCATTTACCATTGAAACAAACTGTGGAGCCCTCCTTAAAGGGTTCTTGAAAGTAGCCTCCACGGCAACATTGTGCTCAAAGCAGAACATCAGTAAACTATACACATGAAACTCTGAGTAAATTAACTTGACTAATCCAAAAAATATGAGCGTGAGAGGAGTACAAAGCGGAGAAAACCGGTTTCATGCATTACCGAAAACACAAGCACATGTAGCTACATGTAACGAGCTGTAAAAGCAAAGAAAAGAAAATACCTCAGCCAGGAAGTGAGGAGAACTTCAGAGCAAGCCCTTACAGGACAAAGTAACAAAGCCAGCAAGAAACTACATAGATCACATAGTTAAAATTTACTTCTTGATTGCAGCAGATTTGTCCAGAATGACAATCTGTCCATCCAAAGGGCACTAAAGGTCATGAATGAATCAGCTCTGACCAGATGACATCACCATCTCTGTCATTATAACTCCAGACCCACTGCCAGAATTTGGGTTAGCAACAGTCAGAAATGGTGGACTGTGACTAGCATCAAAATCATACTCAGAGGGAAGAGTGATGTCATGTCCATAAAACACAGCTCGCAAAATTTATCGTCATGTCTAGATTGGATTTATTTCCACAAAACCCATTTTGAGTGTCTATCAAGTATGAAACCGGAAAATCTATCTCAACCACAGCCAAGTTATGTCTTACAGTTAAGAGGTTGCATCATTCAGATTTTGCGTCTGAATCAAAATGTCATATTAAGCAGTAGAAAGCTTTTTAGAAAACAATCTGGATAGCAGTTTGCATTTGAGTTTGGTGATGTTAAAATACAATGTACAGTATCAAGAGAGGTGAAAAATGAAAGAAAAAGTTGGACTAAATAAGAAGAGAATGAAAATCAATACAAACATTTCCACACAGGTGACAAGGTGCACCTGTATGGATGCACATGAAAATAATAAAAGACAAAATATAGTGACCTTAACTCCCTGCTAACATTAGGCTTTATACAGAATGGACGAAGCTAAGGTGACATCACCTGATAGTATGTGGCCTCACATTATGAAGCCAGGAGTTTGGTATTTGAATGTTGGCATGTTGGTGTTATGGAGCCAGAAGTGACCATATTTGGATATGAAGGGAGGGGTGAGGAGGCGGGTCTGGTCCTTGAATCTGAGAACACTGCTCAATGTGTATGTGACTCTAGTTCAGGTCTGGTCTCATTGAAGACTGGAAATATCAATCAAACTCACCATGCCACTAAATATATATACCGTATTTTCCAGACTATTGAGCACACCTGTCTATAAGCCGCTATTGATTTTATTCAAACAGTTTCATGTGGTCCACTCTGACCGGGTCTAATGTGACGACGCTAAATGTATCGGCAGCACGGAGCTTGCTAGCTTGTAAAAAGCTAACAAGCTTCGTGCCGCCGATACATGAGCCACACCGGTGTTTAAGTTCAAAGCATCGGAAAAGAGTGGCTTATAGTCCAGAAAATACGGTATATAGCTATAATATGAAATTTGAAACATTTAAAAACGGAGGCCAACTATAGCATCCACAGTTCTTACACAAAAAATGTTTGACTAGATATAAATTTACTTCACTGTATGTACAGTATCCACAATCACTGAAGCATGATAGAAATACTGAAATGGGTAAATCACTGAAACCTTTTCACATCCTTGCACACAAGGTGTAGCACGATCTCTCTGGATGTGGCCTCTCACCTCTACAGATAACCCCCTCTAACTACAGGAGAGCAGCTGAATCCTTGATGGGAGCTGGCCTCGGAGATCCACACCTCATTATAACATTCACACTACATGAAGGAAATGACTGAGGGAAGACTGACAGAAGGAAGGATGGAGTGGAAAAGGAGAAACAGCAGGAAATGAGTGGATGTGTAAGTGGTGAACGGTGGATGATAAGACTGAGGTAGAAGACAGAAAAAAGCACATTACTTAAAACAAGAGTTTCTAAGTTATACGTGCAAACGAACAGGAAACACTCTGGCTGTGTGTGATGTGTGGTGAGATACATTGATTATTCCAGCTGAGGGGAGTGTTAATGAGCATTAATGAAAATACAACCAGACTGAGAGAAACCAAAGGCTTTTAAGATATAAACAGAGGAGCTGGGCCTGGTTCAGATGAAGGTCTAGCTGGTGTGAGAAGTCTCAGTTTTGGGACTGGAGCTGTGGGTTAATAACGAAGGGCAGAGGAGGGCGGGAAACTGTTAATGTGTCTTTACTGCAGGTCGTTGTGATTTTGAGCAGACAGTGAGGATGTACAGGAGAGAAAGAAAAATTAAAACAGTAGTTTAAGCACCGTTTTAATAAGAATAGTGATTATGTCTAGTTATTGGTGTAAAATGTGTTTCCAGCAGCCTACCTGCTCTTAATGTGGTCTTCCAGTTCACCACGGGGAAGGGTTTCAGTGCAATGGTCAGTAAAGGGACAAGCCACGGTCAGCTTGTCCAGCAGCTTGTGCACCAGCAGGCTGGGCTTTCTGCAGCTCTGTAACATAAGGGGCGCTCGGCACACAGGGCAGAAGTCGCTCTCCAGCAGGAAGCTGGTGAGACACTCCTGGCAGTAGGTGTGTCCACAGGGTGTGTCCAGAGGCCTGATGAGCGGCTGCAGGCAGATGTGGCAGACGAGGTCGTCGTCCACCTCATCCTGGTAGAGGTACTCGTGGTTCTCCCCGAGCTGGTGACTGTGGCCACATGAAGGACACAGATCGGGAGGTGGAGACAACAGTCCATAGTCTGATGGGGAAAGTGGCGGAGCGGATGCTTCGGCCATCACCGTGTCAACTTCAGCCTGTATACTCTCCTCCTGGGTGCTCATTAGGAGTGCAAGCTTTAAGATGTCATGTTGGATTTGAAAAGCTCGTCAGTCACAGAAGAGATCTGTGAGGAAAAGAAACATAGTGGAAAAAATATCATCAATGTAAAAGTTACTGAAGTACTGAAGTATTTTCAGATAATACACTGTATGACATTATTAAAACAGATTAAACAGATGGTTGATTATGTAAGCAGCATTTTACTGTTGTAGCTGGTTGAATACTTTATACAGTTAGCTGATTAGGTCCAGTTGTTTTAAAGATTGATCAGCCTCTAAAGAGTCCCCAGATAAAGATGAAGGACAGTGCTTCTACATAAATTGCTATTGTTATTTTTTCTACTGTGAAATGTGAAAACGTTTTATGCATGTGGAACAGGTGTCATTAAAATGTGGAGGAGTAAAAAGTGTTAAATGTAAAGCAGTAGGAATTACCATTAAGTGGACATAAAATACCTCAACATTGTTCCTAAGTACAGTATTTGAGTAAATGTGCTTTCCCCTGCTGGAGACAGGGAGACAACAACCACTGTTATCATGTCAAGAAACCAGAGTGTGAAAATATTCATGAGCTGGGTTGGTGGAGCAGAGAGGAGAGGCTTAGATTCTGACATTCACACACAAACAGCAGAACACGACGTGAGCAACAGTCCTCCAAACTTTTTTGGGGCCTCAGTTTGTTTGATTTTCTCCACTGGCACAGAGAAGAGATATCGAACTAGAGAGATTTCTCCTCTGGATGTAAGAACATCAATATTGCTCATCTCAGCAGCAAGTGAAAAGATAGATGGACACAGATAAGTCTCCAGCTCTCTGCTCAGTGAAATGCATGACAAGCACACATCACTGTTAATCTGCAGTGGGCATGTGACATGAATTCAAACATGCCAAATATTTTTAATCATTTTTTTTTTTCACACAGGTTAACTTTGGACTCAACATGGCGAGCGTGCCAACACACACGTCATATCCAAAACAGGCAGGCTCCTCGAGCACATGGACACAAACAGATGGGCTCAGTCAGGCACACGTCACCTTGGCAACAGCAATCTTGTTGGCCCTCCACTTGCTTTGTTTCTGGATCCACTATTGGGTCTCTGCTGCTTAATGAGACACTAGATCTTGTTGAAGATAAATAAATAAATGTGTTTAGAGTAGATTTAATATAAATGTAATCAACATATTTTATATTTCCTTTTTTTTTTTACAATACATAAACAATACACTTTAATGTGTATCACAATATCGCACGTTGTCACCGTGCCTTTTTACATAATCAGTGTGAAGCTGGTAAGTTGTGACAGCCATAAAAAGCTCCATGTGTTTGGTGTGTCTAGGAGGGGAAGGCTTATAAGGAGAGGCTGAGCAGTCTTAACAAAGATGAACTTTCCCACTGAGAACTTGTGGTGACATGACTGATTCATCACACACTGTGGTACCTGCTGCATCTGAGGCTTGGTCTAATCTATGGAGCAGAGCTCTGTCATCATTACACAGGAAAAAGCAAGAAGAAAGAGAGAGAGAGAGCAAATACCTGCCAGCAGGAGACAAAAACAGAAGGGAAAATATGTTAAAGAAAATAAAGAATGAAGGTGGTTTGATGGTCTACTGTGAAGTTCCCAGGGCGTATAACACCGACCTCCTTGAGACCAGACATGGCGCTGACATCTGTCTCCTCTGAGCAAGTCCTCTCATTGAAACTAAGGCTCCGTCCACACGGAGACGGGTTTCAGTGTAAACAGCAAAGTTTTTTATTGTTTACGCCTTACGTCCACACGGAGACGGAGATTTAGCAGCCGAAACTGATACTTTTTGAAACCGGGTCCCAGAGTGGGAAAGTCTGAAGACGCCACCCGCTGTGTCTCCGTGTAGACGGCGAATACGCATTCTCCTGAAACGCTGCCGCCGTAGCCCCGCCTCTGACCCTTAACTCGCCTTCGCAACCCCGACAACAACAGTAAAAATGGAGGAACACAGCGTTGCATTAGTGCTGCAGCAGCTACTGGGCTTGTTTTGAATTTACAGCAAAATCATCTGAAACTACACAACTACCGTGAGCAACAAGTGTGTGTTTTTGTGGGTGTTGGTTTTACCTCGTACGAGTTTAATGCGCATGCTCCGTGTCTTCCTCCTTGTTTTGGTGTGTTTCTGTGGCAGCGTTACAGCGCCACATACAGGCCTGGCATATTGACTACAGCATTTTCGGCGTTTTCGTGTGGACGCAGATATAAATATCTGTTTTCGGGGGAGATGTATTCGTTTGGTTTCCGTGTGGATGGGGCCTCAGAGTGTTTGAGGAGTGGAGTGTTACCATACTGAAAGATTGTTCTGGTTCTGATTACTAGCACCCAGTCTGGAACCCTTGACTCCTAATAATGTGGACATGAAGGTGATAAATGAAGGGATGGACTGAAGTTTTACTTTCACCAAGGAGGTTGTGTTTTTACCTGCACTGGTTTTTTGTCTATTAGTGACATCGTGGAAAAACTACCGACAACTACACTACAGCTACGACTACAACTAACAGATACTGATGAATTTAGGGGGAAATATGGTAATACCTGAGGAACAAATCATTAGATCTTGGGCATGATCAGAAGATGTGATCCTGTTTGAAAGAAAGATAATCCCCCAAAGAAGGCAACAGTGTTGAGTCTATAACATCAGTATAGCTGAATTATGCTTCGGGAGAGGTGCACACTCTCGGCATGCTTTCGAGTTTCATGTTTAAGAGGTTTTTTGTTTTTTTTTTCAATGCACAGTACAAAACTTTTGCCTCCTCTTCTGCCAGAGATTTTCTTCTGGATGTTAGGCTTAATCAGCATTGCATGAACTTATTTGGAAAGAAGTTGAATATAACAGATGTTCATTGATGAATATAACCATATAAAAGGTTCTGCACTCCAGGTTTAAATTATAAAAATGACTGCCCAATGTCTGTGGGCAGTGTTTAAAACAGGATCAAGTGTTTACTCCAGTCCCCATCTTTGAAATCATTATTCATCTGTATTTTGACTGAAGATCACACAAATAACAATGCCCATGCACAAAAGGATGTACTTAGGCCCAATCTCAATTCTCCCCCTTGGCCCTTCGCCTTCCCCTTGGCCCTACACCTCGCCCCTTCCCCTACGCCTTGGCACAGAGGGCGAAGGCGAAGGGGTACGTTGCCAATCCTTAAAAATGGGACGCCCCTCGCTCCGTCTCATAAATATGACGTTATCTTGTAGCGTCCGTTGCTAAGGACTCCTTTCTGCTCATTTCTGTAGTTAGCAGGTCGTCATGCCTTCAGAAGTGCAACTTGCTGCTGTCTTTTTTGGACGTTATTCATTCGCCTTTCTTCGTCAAGGCGAAGAATTGTGCGGAGCCGTAAAGAGTTACGATTAGCGATAGCTATATGTCGGACAGCGAAAAAGCCGCCATCGTCGGTAAATGTGGGCTATTTCTAATCATAGTACAGAACTGGTTTTATTTTTTGGATACATTCTTGTGTGCAGAGTTTACATTTGTGGGGGACTTTTTCGGTGCCATGCTTCCTTGTTGTTTTGTTAAAAACCACGCCTACCCCTTTGCTCCAAGGGGGCTGTGAATACGCTCCTTTTGAAGGGTCATGTTCCCCCTTCGCCTTCCCCCTTCCCCTCGCTATTGATGATGATTGGGACAGCCCTCGTCTCTCGTGCACGCGCAAAACCGAGGGGAAGGGCGAAGGCGAAGGGCCAAGGGGGAGAATTGAGATTGGGCCTAAGTGTGTCCGCCAACCACATTATG
>OOFC01047529.1:21540-31732 GCA_900323345.1 Pseudochromis fuscus
TGTCTATAAGCCGCTACTGATTTTATTCAAACAGTTTCATGTGGTCCACTCTGACCGGGTCTAATGTGACGACGCTAAATGTATCGGCAGCACGGAGCTTGCTAGCTTGAAAAAAGCTAACGAGCTTCGTGCCGCCGATACATGAGCCACACCGGTGTTTAAGTTCGAAGCATCTGAAAAAAAGTAGCGGCTTATAGTCCAGAAAATACGGTAATTTATTGAGGAGCTGATGGTCGAAGGAGACACTGTTCTTGGTGAATGTAGACGGGTCGTATCAAACCAAAAACGCCAAGAATAATGGCGACAAACCAAGAAAACAACAACCGAGCAGGGATGTCTGGATCGTTCCCCAACAAACGTGACGTCATGTTGTTTACGTCGTAACTCTGACAAAATGTTCAAAGTCTGGTGAAAGTGTGTGAAGGTCTCACTGCTCGTGTGTTTACAGGTCTTTGGATGTTTCGGTGCTGATGTTAAAGAAAAAAAGTTGTTGAAGGACTCTGGACTCCCACAGGAGCGAGTTGGGAAGTGAAAATGAAAAATCAGAGGGTGTGAAGTTGAGAAAGAAGTTATCTGTATCTGACACCTCCTCTCAGTTTGATGCTCCCGGTGGTTTTTAAAGCCTCGTCCGAGCCACTTCTGTGGATTTAAAGCTGGTTTCGTTTGCTTCCTCCCTCCAGGTACCTCTACCTGCTGTTCTCCGAAGACGACCACCTACCGTTCGACCACTGGGTCTTCAACACCGAGGCTCACCCCCTGCCGGTCATCAGGAAGGACAAAACAGACAGACCCAACGAGGTGGAGTAACCAATCATCCGGTGCCGACGTGCGAGAACCTCTGATCCTGTAAATCTGAGCCTCCAGTCGTCTGTCCTGAGAAACTGTTGGACCTGTTGGAGCCTCCACACGGTCGCAGATGCCTCTTTGATCGGATTTCACTTTCTATTTTTTTAACGGGATCAAACCAGAATCGTTGGAGACGATTCTCGCTGTAGATTCCTTCTTTTTTTTTTATTATTTTGAGTCCAAACGCTGACCTGAAGCGACGTCTTTTCACTGACGGATGACGTCGTAGCTCGTGTGGAACCGACTAAATCTTCGAGCGGGTTTGAATTGGTAAAGTCGACGACGCAGCGATAATCAGACGCGTTTTCAGCCTCCTCGCGGTTTCACAGCAGCTACCACGTCATCCGTCGGGGGTTTTGTTGTTAGTAGCAGCAGCTCTGTCTGGACCCTACGTCGTGTTTTCGGGAACCATGAACTTCCTGTCTGAGGATCATAAGGCTGAACTCGGTGAGCTCCAGGACGCTCAGTTCGCTTCACACGCGTCGTCTCTTGGTTTTTTTTTTGCTTCAAACGTCTCCATAGGAACCGGTTCTCACAGATCAACACTGGGAGTTTGCTTTTCTAAAAAACAACAAAAAAACATGGTTGTCGCTTTGGGAGCACAACTCCGAGCATCTTTTTTTGTTTTGTTTTTATAAACCCACTGAACTTTGGGAAACCTCTGCTTCTTCTCTCCAACCTCCACCACCACCAACATCCCCGACCCCCGACTTCCTCCTGCTTGGAGTTGGGCGTCACCCACGACGACCAGCCTCACCGCCTCTCTACCTGCCAGTAACCTTCACTTCCTGCCCCACGACGTTTACACAACACTCTCCTGTATCTTTTACGGGCATTTGGGTTTGGTTCTGTTTTCTCACATCTGTACCAGGGTTCGACCAGTACGTTAGAGCAGGTCTTCGGGTTTGGTTTTTACCACGTTGCCTCGCAAAAGTTGACGAGTTTTCTTTGTCCAAACTGTATTTCTTTGCTAGCTGGGGGGAAGATGTTAATGATTACAGGGTTTTCAAATGAAAAACCCAAATCCCACCTCAGTCTGTTGGCGATGTTCGTCACAACTTTTGGTCTTCAGCTGTCGTGGAGTTTGGAGATGAGCTGGAGTGTGGATTGTTCTGTAGTAGGAAACTGTCAACGTCAAGAAAGTACTTTTTTTGGTAGTTTATCAGTTTACTTTTCAATTCCCAAATTTCTTTTGCTAAATGCTATTTCATTCAGTCAAGACTAAACTTTCCCAGGTGATATTTTTGGTCTTTGAAATGAAACTTTGTCGTCTTGATAGTCGTGTCTTTTGTCCACGCTACCATCATCTAGTGATGCGATACAGTCAGCACGATGTGAAATTAAGATGTTTGCTTTTAAAAAGTATGAATAGTAAGATTATTTTGAACCCAAAATGGTAGGAAGTGACAGTAGGAAGTTCAAGAAACACTTTATCCCAGGAGGATATTCAGTGAACATCTTGTTTTGACTTTCAGATCCTGAAACTCTGCAAACTGATCAATCCAAGTGATATTTATTGATCAGAAATCCTTCGTACTGGTCGAGCCCTGGTCTCCACTGTAGTTTTGCTTCTTCCTGTTTCCGTCCTCCTCGCTGTAGCATCCTCTCTCCTCTATGAGGAGGAGCAGACGCTCTGAAACTTCACCTTCACCCAGACAAGAAGCCATACTGACGCCGCCCAGCTTCACCATCCAGTCTGTTTCCCTCCGTCCTCCCCTCACACTGCAGGGAGGGGGAGGGGGTGTGTGCTCACTGTGTTGCTGCTTTTGTTGTTGTTGTTGTTGTTGTTGTTCTGATTTGATTCGTCTCCTCGACGTCGCGCCCGCCCACCCGCTCGCCCGGTGATTTAGTTGAGTTTTTGCGGTAGATGTTTTCCTCCCGACGCCACACAGAACCGTAGCCAGATCCTAATCCACTTTAGTCTTCGATCTAGTGCCTTCACTGTCGAGGAGGAGGAAGCAGCTCACACACACACACACACACACACAGTGTAAAATGCAGCTTTAAGTAGACTTCATGTTGCTTCTGATTCAAACAAAATGAGATCAAAGGATAATTGCTGCTTTTTAATTTGATTTTTTGACAAACTTTGGATTTAAAACGAGTTTTATTTTGATAAGTTTTGATCCAACCACCGAGGGCCCAACAGAGGATTTCAAAATAAGACATTTCTGCTCACGAGTCCAGCATCTGTGCTCAGAATCATCCTTTAATGAGTGGAGACATTAGTTTGACTACACTGACACCTAGTGGTGAGACGTGTCCATTACAGTTCACTTGAGAGCTGCAATCAATGACAAAGTCAAGATGAACTTTATGAAACAGTCTCTGAAACACATTTACATTTGAGGGTTTACTTTTTAATAAATATATAATCACAGTTTTGAGTTTTGATCATTTTTTTTTAATTAAGATAACGAGAGCTGGTGGATCATGACTCCGCCCATATTCACTCCTCCTCTTACAAACCAGCTTTAAACAGACAGAGAATCATCAGTAAACCACAGGATTATTGTTTGAAAGATGCTTTAAAGTTCAAACAGATGTTTTTTCTCAGCAGGTGAACAGATGTTTGGTGATTTCAAAACTGTTCAAACGGTTTGTAAAGTTAAGTTAAATCTATAGCCAAATATTACAAGTTAGGTAAAAATGAATCTCTAAGTCAGAGGAGGTTTTAAAATATAAAGAATTCAACCAGTTGAATATATTTACACCAAATTCTACTCAAGTCGTCTCAGGATTGTGTATCTGGTCAGAAAGTGACAGGATTGTAAATATAACAGAAAACTAATGTGTCAACTGTTCCCTTGAGATCTGGACTTTGCTTTAGTTTTAGCTTCAGTTACTTTATTTAAAGGACCAGACGACATTTACTTGATGTTTCCACACATTCAGAGAAAAACCCACAAAGCTTCATGTTTTCTTTTTATTCTTCTTTCCATCCTTCATGGTATTTTTTCGGTTGTAGATCGTGTTTCTTCGAGCTGCGACGACTCCTCCGTGCTCTTTACGTTTAATCCGACTTTTCTTCCACGTGACGACGATGTGTTGATTTTGTTGATTTTGTTTTGTGTGTTAATTTATTCTGTAGTCGTGAATCTTTAGGAGGAGGAGGAGGTGTCGGGAGTCGACCTTTAGGTGGCGCTGTGACTCAACGCTCCACAGCTGTTATATTATCTTCCACATCTGCTTCCAGCGTTTTACCAACATATCTCCAGATGTTTTAAAAAACGCTGCTCGTACTTTTCTTTACTTTTAAAAACTGTCAGAATGAGTAAATAACCAAACACCTGGGAGTCGATGAAACAGCGTTAGGGAGATGATGTATGAATGTACCATCCAATGTGAAGTGAAGAATATTTTTGATGCTTTTTTGTTTCTTTGTCTTTTGCTTTGTTCACTTCAGTTTTAATTTTCTTTAAAATCTTGGAAAGCACAAAAAGTTGAAGCCATGTGTGCGACTGTAGGAGATGATCCAAATCTGCCACATGACACACACACACACACACACACACACACACACACACACGTTTTAGGAATATAAACAGCTTCTTACGAATTCAAAGAAACAAGAAGAAACTTGAATCTTTCAGTGAAAGTCGAAGGTTTGAAAGTCGGCGGTCGACGTTTTTCTGCTTCATCTTCAAAAAGCTTCAAAGAAACAAAGTTTGTTTGTTTTCTCAGATTGTTGAACACTGTGCTTTTTATTTTGCTTCATAATTAGATTTAATTCAACAACATTTTAAAGGTTTATCGGCTGCAGAGAGAATAATAATCAGTGCTTTTATTTACTGTGGAGCTGCAGCCGATGATCATATCTACTGTCAAGTAATAATCTGCTGGTAGATTAATAACCTACTGGTCCCTTTATGTCCCACTCAGTCCACATGTCCTCTGTGTTTTCCCCCGACTCTCAAAAATATTCAGTTTATGCTTTTATTTTGAAAAAATAAAATGAAGTTTTGCCTAAAAATGATAAATTAATTATCACATTAGCAGCTAATTGGTTTTCTGTTGATTTGTTACTAAATTAGTTTCGTATAAACCTTCATTTGAACCAGTTTACTTGATTTAAAAACTCCATTCAGAACTCCATTGAGAAATTGTCTAATTTAAGCTCCACTGCTTCCTACAGCTGAATTATTTATTTGAATGATCTTTGTCCAGTTACAGATGAAATATAAAGAGTTTGAAGTCATTTTTAGTTGAATTAAGATTTGTGCAACTCTGCAATTTGAAATTAGACTTTGAGGATTATAAATAATCTGTGTGCAGATTGATATTTTGGATTCTCAGAAACAGGAGTTTTGGACCTTTTAAAGGGCTGATCCGCTGCGTTTTCCCTTCAACAGGAAGTCCGACTTTTTCAGCCCTTCGTTTAAAACCTTCAGTGTTTTTGTATTTTATTTAAACTTCCTCTCACGTGACACTGATGTGGTCGTTTCACTACCTGAACTCAGAGAAACGCAGAATGTATCTGGTTGTTGATGTGACGTCCGACGTGTGTTCATCCTCATACACACATTTTATTTTATTTTATTTTATTTTCCATCTTGAAAAAAGGTTGAACTCTGTCTTTGGTGATTTTTCTGAATATTGTTGTTGCTGATCTGTTGCGTTCCAATGCCTTTCTATTATTAGTGAATATTAAAGGAGAGTTCCGCCTGTTTTAGGGAACGCACCACTTCTCCCTGAACAAACTTCCTGTTGTTAGTTTTTCCTGTATGGTGGTGAACGACCACTGAACACACCCGGGACTCAACGGTTTCCTGAAATACACAGAACTCTCCTTTAAAAAAACAAACAAAAAAAAACAAAAAAAAGTTTTAAAACGTGTGAAACCAACCTCAGAAATGTATCTGTACAAAATATTGCTGATAATCATTCCATTGCACATAGTTTACTTTGCATTGATATGCAATATTTTAATTTTGTGGGGAAAATTTGTTTTATTGTGTTAATATTATTATTATTATTATTATTGAGGAAACAAAATGTAAATATTCCATTCCGGCAAAAATGAGCCGTTCTACATTTATATAAAAATCTTCTGAGCTTATGGATTAAAATGATATTAATGAGCAGCAGACTTTTTAATAAACTATATTTGTTACACTTCTATTGTGAATAAAAAAAATCTTTTATTAAAATGTGTTTGGATTCGACTTATTTACACCAACATCATGTTTTTTTGTCATTGTTAAAATTGTGAATAGAATCAGTCACGTTCTGTCTCAACTTGACATGAAAATGATTGATTATGTGTCTGAGGTGGAGACAAAAATGTGATTACCGTATTTTCTTTACTCTAAGCCGCTACTTTTTTCCGACGCTTTGAACTTAATCACCGGTGTTTCTCATGTATTGGCGGCATGAAGCTCATTAGCTTTTTACAAGCTAGCTCTGTGCTACCGATACATTTAGCGTTGTCACATCAGACCTGGTCAGAGTGGACCACATGAAACTGTTAAATAAATTCAATAGTGGCTTATAGACAGGTGCGCTCAATAGTCCTGAAAATACGGTAAACTGTTATCATAGAGGTCAGCTGGATTTATTTAAATTACTAGAAACCAATCAGAGAGCAGAAAGCTCCATGAAGGTAAAATCCAGCTGCTGTTGGAGTCTGAACACTGCTGCCCTCTGGTGGTGAAACAGCAAAATATAAAATGATTAACAAGACTTTTAATTTTAGGACAAAATGAGTGGAATTTCCCTTTAAAACTTCTAAAAGTGTAGATTTAATTTAACTGTGAAGAGTTTGGATCAGTGACGTGCAGTCAGAGGAGCCTCACATGTCATCATGGAAATAAAAAAATTAATGAAATGCTTATATTTATCCAGTGATTGTACTAAAAAGCTATTTTCCATTCAACTTCACCAGTTTTAGATTAATTTCAGTCAAAATCTCTGAATTTTCCCATTTACCGTTCAAATCCTGAACAGAGACGTGAGGCAGCAGCAGCTGAGCCTCACCATGAATCGCACAATGACTCGGCTAACTGTAGCTAGCATGCTAGTGAGACCGTATTGCTATCTCGCTGTATGTCGCTATTAAAATGTTCAAACACTTTTGCTATATGAAGCAAATTTGCATGGTTTAGCTGATGTGTATAATGTGCAGTGTATTTGTCAACAACTGTGTGTGTGTGAGACGTGTTTCTTGTGCTGAGCGATCTGAGCACGCAGTTCTCCTGCCTCCCGGTAGGGGGCAGCAGTGATCCCAGGGAGCCTTCCTGCGACTCCTCGGCTGCAGAATAAGTGACAGCAAGCTACGAGCTATGAGCTACAGTTAGCAAGTCACGTGCAGCCGTCCGTTTACGTCAGGTTAAGGTAAGATCATAATAACGTGTTTTTTAATTAAATGTGCTTTTTGTGCTACAGTTTGTACAAAGAAGCTGATATGAGATTTTAAACATCTGCTCCAATCAGATGGTGTAAAAGCTGCTCTGTACGGTTCATATGTTTGTAAATCCGATGGTGATGACGTCTCACCATGAACCTGACCGCACGTCACTGGTCTGGATGAACCTTTGACCTGATCAGATCCTGTTTTCTTTTTTAAAAGATCATTTTAAAGCTGCTCTGGAGTCTGAATCTAATTGATCTTTTGTTTAGTTTCATCTGATGCAGACAACGAATCATTTGAACCGTTTGTTGTGTTTTTCTTTGCTTTAAAGTGAAACCGTCACAGACTCTGTCTCAGGCTGTTTGATTCTTTATCTCTTCACTGAAACCTTGTTTTCTTATCAGGCCTCGAGCCACAGAGCAGAACAGCAGCAGATTATTTGGACAGTTGTTCGTCTTCATCCCCCCACTGTCTGTCCCCGAGATAAAGACTGATCCGTCCTCTCAGATCGTCCCTCAGAGGACAGAAGCTAATCAGGACAAATGTTTCATTGTGACGGGAGACTTTCATTTGTCTTTGTGAGGTTTGATATCACAGGAGGACAGTATATGAACACAGGGTTCACACAAAGACTGCACAGAATAAAGCAGACAGATCATTCAGACACATCCTGAGACCGACTGAGAGGCTGAGGGAAGAAAAGTTACAATAAAATATCTCACATTCAAATCAGATTAAAAGAAGGGTGAAACAGAGAAATATATCTGCAAAAAAGGCCTCAGTTCAAAAGGTTTAAAAAGTAAATCTAACTGTGAAAATCAAATGAATCGTATCACAAATTGAGGCTGTTGTTACAAAATAAAGTAGAAAATACAACATGTATTTAATAAGAAAAAAGATGATTATGTATCATAGTCAGAAAAAGTAAAAAATCCTCCCAAGTTTTCTACCGTGAGGATTTCTTCTTCTCTCTTTACTTCCTGAGTTTATTTGTAAAATGTCTTTCATAAATATTTTTCACTTTCATGTGTTTTACTTTCAGAGAAAATCGAGGGTTTTCTGAACTTTATTGTGATTTTTTCCACAGAGTAAAATATTAAATCCTCCTGATTCCAGTCAGATCCCAGAATAAGGAGTTTTTATAAGTAATATTTCACCTCTGTTGAAGTCACATCAGTGCATTTCTCTGTCCTGAATATTCAAACAGAAAATCAAGGAAATCAAACTTCGACAATTAGCAACTGACTCTGACATTAGAAATAAAAATATGTGATGGAAAACAAGAAAAAACAACAAGATGTTATGTACGGAAGCCCTAAAAGGACCAAATTAAATACTTTTTATTTTCTTATTTGCTAAATAAAGTTTGTTTCATCGGCATAATGTGAAAAATAACTTGAGATCATGAGAAAATCACTGAAATTAACTCACAATCATGACAAAAATGAGAAAATAAAAACATATTTAATCATGTCCTTTTAGGGCTTCTGTAGTTAGGACAGGTGTGACCCTTCATATCTTCTATACAAAACAAAAACCACCAACCAGATCTCTGCTTGGAAACAAACTCTGATTAAAAAAAACGATGAAAAGAGGTTTTCTGTTTCCAATCAGCCTCTTTTTATTGAAAAGTTCATATAAATTAATCTGTTTTTAATTGGATCCACAAATTATCAAAGAGCACTCCAGGATATTTTACATTAAATCCTCTCTTTTTAAAATGAAACAGAAATCCTTCAACATGATGTAAAACACCAGGTGTTTGGGTGCATTACCTGTGATCGTCACCAGAGGGCAGCAGAGCAGCACTGACCACCACTGCATCCTCTGAGCTCTTCAGTCTTTTTTACATGGTTTAGGTTTTTAGTTTTGCGTGAGATTTTTCTCTGGTGATTTTCTGCTTGATTTAAACCCTGAAGTGTCTCTGTCTGTTAAAACCCTCCCTTCCTGTTCAGAGCCCGCCCCCTGGCGACATCACCACTCAGACCTGATGGTGTCTAAAAGCCCAGAGAGGTCTGTGCAGCTGTGCATCCCATTACTGAAAGTACACAGAGTAACAAAGGTGCTTCAGAGAAAGTAAAGAGGAGTAAAGTGAGGCCCCTGTGGTCTGAGAGGATGAGTCACACAGAGAGGAAGAAGAGAGCGATGAAGAAGAGAGGGAGGGTTTGAGACACAGTTTGAAGTCTCTTAGTTTGACAGGTTGTTACTAATTACACAGTCGTCATCTGTCTGATCTGTGAACACACTTAATATAAAAGATGGATGGAGCCACCAGGTGTCATACCACTGATGACCACTAGAGGCTCCCTCCAACTGACTTCAATTCAAAAATCCTCATTTTCAGTCCTGAAATATTCATCAGTACATTTGTTCCCACAAGTTATTCTGATAAAGTCAACTCTGGTGGGAGGAGTTAGGGGCGGGGTTAGTCTGATTGACAGCTCTGGTCTCCATTGATCTACAGGGTCATTCACCAGTGAACTCCAGTCTCATCCACATTGGACAGTGACCTCAGGTTCAAGGGTCAGACCCGCCTCCTGACTCCTTCCTTCATATCCAAATATGGTCACTTCTGGCTCCAAAAACCAACATGTGTTACTTTATGAGTTCATTGGAATTTACTCGTTATTTGAAAACTAAAAGAAGATATTGTTACTTAGATGTTCCTGCACATCATCATTTATTTATTTATTTTGTCATCTCTATGGTTCTTCTGGCAGAGTTGGAGAGACAGGATGTTGCAGCTGTGGTCGACATATGTGACTTCCTGTCAGCCATCTCTGATTCAGAGGAAGATTACCAGTGGTTACAACTGAACAGATGTGACTGTAGGGGGCAGCAGAGAGCACTCTACCTCCTGATGTAACTCCACCATAGAAACCGCTGCATTTAGGAGGAAGTGGTTTTTAACCCTTGTACGCCCCCGGGGGTCTCCTCGTACCCCGAAGAGGAGAGGAAGCGGGGTACGAGGAGACCCCCGGGGGCGTACAAGGGTTA
>OOFC01047530.1:3118-30543 GCA_900323345.1 Pseudochromis fuscus
TTGTGTGTCTGTGTGTTGTTGTGTGTCTGTGTGTTGTTGTGTGTCTGTGTGTTGTTGTGTCTGTGTGTTGTGTGTCTGTGTGTTGTTGTGTGTCTGTGTGTTGTGTGTCTGTGTGTTGTTTTGTGTCTGTGTTGTGTGTTTGTGTGTGTGTGTTTGTGTTGTGTGTTTGTGTTTTTGTGTGTGTGTGTGTTGTGTGTTTGTGTTGTTGTGTGTCTGTGTGTTGTGTGTCTGTGTGTGTGTGTGTGTGTGTGTGTGTGTGTGTGTGTGTGTGCTGTACTATTTATAAAGAGAAAGACGAGGAACAAGGACGGTAGAAAGAAGGCTGATGAAGCAACAACAGAAGTGTATCAGAGTAAATAAAGCAGAGCATAATAATATCCTACTACTCCAAAAGACATTGTTTACACACATAAATAGATGTCCAAGTGTGTGCCAATGATCAGTTCACAAGTTCTCAGTGGTGCACCACCAGCACCACACATTACATTATATCCCATGAATACATAGAGGAGGTGGACAGGATTATATAGTAATAACGTGTAGGAGTCTTCCTGTAATTGTTAGAGCTGGTAGAGCTTGGTGGCACAGCACACTTCATCCATTAAAAAAACCCTGCTCTGCATATATATTTAAAATATGTCTTTCCTAGTAATGGACCAGGATGGACGGGCTGGACCAGTTTTGGGACCTGTTGCCTCAGCTGGAAATGTTGTTGGGAGTGTGTCTAGTAATCAATCAGCAGCCACCACAGGACACACCCACTGATCTGTAATCTGTAATCTTTTGTCCTCTTCTGTAAAATGTAACATTATGAGCTACAGCATTATTGCAGTTCATAATTCCTTACAGTAAAAAAATAAAATTAAAATGACAGCGACAGATTTTTCATATAAAAAATAAGTGATGAGGGTGATTTGAATGAGTGTCAAGTCTTGTGACGAGTGTTTACAGATGATAGTGGAGGCGGGAGACAATAGAAGCAGTGGCAGACACACAGGAGAGGGAAAAAATGCAAGTGTATGTAAAACACAGGAGGCAGGCTTGTTAACAGAAAATTGCTGCGTTGCCTGGTTACACAGGTTGCACAAAGGCCACGTTAATCAGATCATAAGTGACCAAGGCTGCACAGCGAGGGCCCTGCATAGGCAGCAGCCCTTTCTCTGCTTTCACTTTCTTCATCTGTTTCCTGTTTTCCTGCCTCCCGTCTTCCCTGTAGCTGTCAGTCTTTATTCCTCAGTGTAACAAAACAGACAGAGGATACAGTCTCCACTGAGACCGTCGTTTCCTGAAAAGGAATAAAAGATGCAAAGATGCGGAAAGGCAAAGATGGGATTAATCCTTGGATGTCATTACAAGACTGTAACACATACACTACAATGGTTCAACTAAAGACTGTCCCAATATTATTGATGCTATGAAGACTCACAAATTACAAAGGGTTGTGGACTGAATATAGTATGGACGAAGCTAACGTGACGTCACCAGTTGGTTTGTGGACTTCTAAAGCCAGGAGTTTGGCATGTTGCCATGTTGGTTGTTTAAAACCAGAAGTGACCATATTTGGATATGAAGGAAGGAGTGAGGAGGTGGGTCTGACCCTTGAACCCGAGGACACTGTCCAATGTGTATGAGACTTGAGTTCAGGGGTGATCTCACTGGAGTCCACATCTGTCAATCCAATCAACCCCACCCTTAAATCTTCCTCTTTTTAAAGCCTAATATCAACTTAATGATGATGATTTTCAGATGGATCAGATCACTGAGAAGAAGAGTTGACTTTAGCTGATGACATCAGAATGACTTGTGGTAGTTGTCATGGTAGAAAAGGATTATTTTTTAAATTGTAGTCAATTGGAGCTAGGGTTGTTTGGAGCCAGCATCTAGTGGCCGTCAGGAGTTTTGACCTTGTTGCATTTCCACATTGACCTTACTTTTGAGCCTCAGTTGCTTCATCCATTTCTATATACAGTCCAGTACAGTTCTGGCACTTTTGAGAATAATTTAACATTTGTAAATAGTTCAGCCTCTCTTTAATTTGCACCTTTGTTTCATGAAGATACACTTTGCCATATCCAGAAGATACAGGTTCACTGGTATAGATTTGGGTGGCTGTGGCTCAGGTGGTAGAGTGGGTCGCCTGCGAATCGTAAGGTTGTGGGTTTGTTCCCCAGCTCCTGTCCACATGTCAAAGTGTCCTTGGGCCAGACACTGAACCCTAAGTTGCTCCCAATGATGACTAGCACCTTGCATGGCAGCTCAGTAGCCATTGGTGTGTGAATGGGTCAATGAGTTGCCTTGTAAAGCGCTTGGGAACTAGCTAAGGTCAAGAAAGCGCTATATAAATGTACTCCATTTACCATTTAGATTTGGGGCACATATCTGATGTTCAATAAAGACACTGTGGTTTAATGAAGCTATTTTAATATGATGTGGGGAGTGTTGCTTTTTAAGGTCCAACTTAAGGTCTCAGGTTTAAATGAAGGGCTAAAAAAATCTATTTAAAAAAAAAAATCCAAATAAAATTAGCCACCAATAAATAACCCTCAGGAGAGTTTTGATTTCTAGCTTCACCTTTGATCATTTTCACACTGTCCCAGTTTTAAACAGGGAAAAGGCACAAAAAACACTTTCACATATAATTTTCTACCATGAAATATCACATTATATAGGCACTGCTGTGTCTTTTCATTTGGATTTGCTGTTGGCTGTAGTCTTTTCTTCTGTCTGCACAGTCATGATGATGCTGACTATACACAATTCACATTACTCTGAGCAAGTCTACTGCCTTAAGCCTATAATGCTTCACGTCCTGTGTGTCAATGTATTAATTTTTAACCCCACAAATGACGGAGCAGTAGAAATGTAAGTGCATGTATAAATTACCAAAAGAGAAGTGTACAGGTTACCGCTCCTGAACAGTAAATAATTTCTCCGCCACAGTTACCATAGTAATGAAGTAGTAACATAGGAATTTAGTCTGTTGTCAAATCTAAATGCTCAAAAATCATCGGGAGCCATTAATAGAAAGCTTACAGGATTAGGAAAGGATTATAAACTGCTGCTATATAAAGAACCTGCACATCACACTTTACCCATGAAACTGAATCAGCTTTGCTACGTTCACGATCACAAATTCCTCTGATCAATCTTTCACTAGCACAAGAGGAAGCAAGTGTGTTAACCGTATCAGCTGCTCCGTCAGTGGCGGACAGGCGTTCCTGCTGCTACAACTTCATTCATCCTGATTAGCTCCACTGAAGATCCACTGTGTTACCTTCAGTTTTAATTCAGTTGTTTTGAAATCAATTATCTCCTCGCTGTTTGACTGTGATTTCATACTGAGCTTTAATGCTCTAACCCTTGACTCCTTCTTTGCCGCCCAGACTTTGAGGAACCGATCCCTGACGACCGTTACCATGGCATCTACTTTGCAATGCTATTGGCCGGAGTGGGTTTCCTGCTTCCCTACAACAGTTTCATCACCGATGTGGATTACCTGCACCAGAAGTTTAAAGGTATAAATATGCACGAGCTCGGATGAACCCACACGTGTGCTGGCAGAACACACAAATATATCACGACGTTGGTGTGTGTTTCAGGAACGTCCATAGTGTTCGACATGAGCCTGACTTACATCTGCGTGGCTCTGTTGGCCGTCATCCTCAACAATGTGTTGGTGGAGAGACTCAGCATGCACACCAGGATCACTGTGGGTAAGTCGGAGACAAACCCGCTCACAGATGGAGCTTTAATTCTGAAAGGGAAAAAAAGTTCTCAGTGAAAACTTCTACTGTTACTCATTTATTAATGACTCTCGGGGACCCTCGAGGCTTATCAGAGAGGAATACACAGAAATGAGAAGACATTATAGAGAGAAAGAGAAAAATACACTTTGCCGTGGTCCTCCTGTGGTTTTTACTTAAAAAAAATGTTTCAAATAAACTTTGCCGAAGACTGAATCCACACGGGGCTTCCTTTCAAGAGGGTGGGTATTTTTCAGTTTGACTCTTTCTTGTTGCTTCTTTAAACTCCTGCATCTTCCTCAGTTTCGCTTTCAAATTTCAAAAATATTCAAAAGTGAACCCACTCTGGTGTTTAAATAAACCATTCAGATGTGAGCATGCATGTGCAGGCTGATTTAAAATTAAGCTTTTTAAAGGCTAAGACACTGTAGAGAGTGAAATGTGGCCTGAAGTTATTCATTAAAAATCAGTTTTTTAAAGCTCCTATGTAATTTATTCTCATTCTGATTTTTTTTTTTTAATTAACATATAAGTATTAAAGCTCTTCAGCGTTTCAAATATAAAAAAATAATCTTTAAGTGAAAAAAAGTTCTTTAAAAATGTATAACCTCGAGGAGAAGTTTGATATCTCCTCATATATACGGTGCATGGAGGAGCACGGTTTCACCACAGTACCCTCTGCAGCTTAAAATAGCTCTGCTTGCATCCTTTGAGGAAACGTCTTTTGAAGTGTGTTGTCTGCTCGGGAGCTTGTCTCTGGAGTTAATAAACTCGGGATCGCACCTCAGACGAAGGCAGCGGTGTTTTTTCAGCCTGGCCCTTGTCAAATATCTGCTCAGTCATGCAGTCGCCAACACAGCCTGGATCAGTGGCGTCTCCTCACCGGCCGCCCCGTCTGTCACTTTCTTTGCAGGTTACATCTTAGCTCTGGGGCCGCTTGTGTTTGTCAGCGTTTTTGACGTCTGGCTGGAAAAATTCACCACCAGGCAGGCTTACATCATCAACCTCGTGTCAGTAGGAGTGGTGGCCTTCGGGTGCACAGGTACTACTAATAAGTTGTTTTTTTTTCTGTGATTAATAATTTTATACCAGTAGTGGATGGCTATGTGATGATGGTGGCGAATGTACAGTCAGTGAATCCAGTTTATAGAAACCAAAACAGAGCTAAAAGGAGAATGACTTTTATCAGGTGGCTGATGAATGCCAGTTAAATACAGTAAGTGTCAGAGATGTCAAATGAACAAGCAGCAGTGTCAGGACAAACAAACCCAGCGGAGGCTTCAGTCCTCAGCTGCAGTTAATGGCTTTAATACACCGAGTGCCCGTCTCCTCTTTGTGACTGAGAGTGTGAACACAGCCTTTCAGCCCAGCTGTAGTAACAGTTTAATTAGTGGAGGTCTGGAGGTCGCAGCCGCTTCTCTCGAGTGGTGTGCGGAGGTTCAGGAAGTTACACTTCTAAATAAATTGTGCTGTTACAGTGTTGACTGTGAGGCCTCTGTTTGCACTGATAACCACCTCCTCCTGCCTCCCCAGTGCAGCAGTCCAGTTTCTATGGTTACATGGGGATGCTGCCCAAGAGGTACACACAGGGGGTGATGACTGGAGAGAGTAAGTAGAAATGCACACACACATCCCCATCCCCTTATACGTCCTCTTCGTCACTCATCTCCCTGTTTCCTCCCCTCCCCCTCCCCTTCCTGTCTGTCTTTACACCAACCTCTCAGGTACAGCTGGGGTCATCATCTCCCTGTCTCGCATCTTCACCAAGCTGCTCATCACCGACGACAAAAAGAACACCCTCATTTTCTTCCTGGTCTCCATCAGCATGGAGATGCTGTGTTTCTTGCTTCACCTGCTGGTTCGTCGCTCTCGATTCGTCCGCTACTACACCAGCCACAGCCAGGGCAAAGGTCCCGGCAAATGTCACGATCCTCGAGACAGTGGGACAGGGTACAGGGTCCACCACGACGTCACTGCAGAGGAAGTAAGATTTGTAAGTTTGTGAACAGGTTCTTGGCTTCGTCTTTGCCTGTTTATCTTTTAGCAAAATTTCTGAAAAACTACTGAAAAGATCTCAATGACATTTTTTAGAGATAGGGTCTGATACTAGAAACAAAAGATTTTAGCAAGATCAGAGCAGAGGATGGGATCCTGTCTGAAAAAAACCCCAGTGAAATCACTAGTGTTGCTTTTTCACCACAAGAGGGCAGTAGTGTTTATTTTTAGCATCAGTTAGTGCTGGTGCTAGTGGAGGTTAGTGCTCTCTGAGTGCTTTCTAGATTTTGGAATGATTTATTTCAGATAAGTTGGAGATCTCTTAAATACTTTACCACACTCAGTCTCCTTTTCCACCAAACAAGAACCGGTGCTAGTCCCGGGCTGGTGCTAGTCCTGGTGGTTAGTTGGTTCGATCCCGTTTCTCCTATGAACCGGTTTGCTTTTGGCAAGGCGGCAAGTTGAGGCCACGTCGCATCACCGTAAAACGTCAGTACGTCGCTGCATAGGTAGTCGGTTCCCCAACAACCAGCTGCTAGCAAGCTAGCTGCTGTTAACAAACTACTGTTACCCTGTTACTATCAGTCCATGAAAAAATGTTTTTATCAGAAGATATTCAAGTTACAACATGATTGAGTTAACAAAGCAGTTTTGCATCGCTGCGTGCAGTATTTATTCAGTATGGGGAAATCATAATGTCCTTACTGGTTGCATATGACGGTGAAGCGCACCCTCGCTGTAATAATGTTTAAATGGAGGAGTCATCGTGTGCATACAAGTGCTGTTCCTGGTTTTACAAGTCTACACTGAGATCCAGAGCCAAAACCATATTTTCATTACTTTATTCTTCTACTATCACTAGTTGTCTTTCCACCATCGCTCCCCAGCTCCTGGCGTAGTCGCTGCTTAATCGGTGCCAAGTCTGGCCCAGCAAAGAAGTGGGGCCAGAGGTGGCCCCTGTTTTAGGGGCTGGGGCCGGTTCTCACGGCGGTGGAAACACAACAAACTAGGACTAAGTCAGGAACTGGCCCTGGAACCTGGTTGGTGGAAAAGGGGTATGAATGAGCGTAATTCTTACTAAAATAAAACTAAGACAAGGTGTCAGTGATCCATTTAAAATGAAAATGTCGAGGTCAGAATTATAATCATAATAAAACTGTAAAATAAAACTAACATGCATCACAAGCTACTGTGCATTATCTGTGCTTTCCATCAAATATTAAGATCTTTGTTTTTAAATATATATTTAGTTAGACATTAGCTCCTGGTTTGTGCTTTTTTGTCAGCTTAGCATTCACTGCATGCTTTTTTTCCATCTAAATAGCTGTGGGGTACTGACCAAGTAAATATAGTCATTGTTGGCATTACAGTGATAATAATCGTTAGCTGCTGTCAAAAACAATAATAACGGTTGTTTGATTGCCAGAAGCTGCAGGGGGTGTGTCTGTAGGTGATTGACAGCTGACAGGTTGAGCTCCGGTGGGGGTCCAGCAAACTACTAAGTTACCTACACCGTGCTCCCCCACTCCTCTCTGCTTGAGCCTCGTCTGTCATCACTGGCATCACGTGATCATCAAGAGCTAGTCATTCAGTTGAAAGAGTTGGCTGTTTGTGCCGACTCGTCCACAACTGTCACATCCGTATCAGCAAGGAAACCACATATTACCAACAGGTGAAGGCAGTGGGTCTGCTCGCTCAACACTACACCTCACCACTCTCAACCATCAACATGCAAATCACAGCAATGACAAAAAATAATCATAATAATGATAATTTGATTCCATAATATAACTGATGTCTCCCACTCTGGGAATCTTTGTTAGTTAGTGATACCTAATGATACCATATTCATCAAGGTCATCCTAACCTGTCTTCTGCTACAACCATTATTCCTCCACTTGGATGGCCCATTATTATAATATTATTACCAAACTATTAGACACATTTTACCCTTATCTCTTATTATATTATTACTTATTTTATGAACTATGCATTTTTGTTGTTATTTTGTTAAAAGTTTGGAGTCACCCTACAAAAAACAATTTGACCAATTTTACCAAAAACAAGTATCACAAAACATATGTAAACTACAACTGAAGACAAACAGCAACCACAACATCAAGTTATACTGAACCAGCAAAACGTCCCCCAACCATATCTCTGCCTCTCCTGAGACACAAGTGTTTCCCGTCAAGTCTGAAACATATGTAATCAGAGTAAAGCCTGTACAACAAGCTGGGTAGATCCCTCAGTCTGAACATGGTCATTGTTGTCATTGGAAAACCATTGGTTTGATAGGGTGACCCCAAACTTTTGAACGGTAGTGTATACAATAAATATTCATATATGCACTCGTCACCAAACTGAACAGAGCTGAACACAACCACACAACACATCCTCACACACACACAACACACTCATTTCAGTGAATATACCATCTGCTTTAGCCATTGTTTTCTCTTTATATTCTGTCCTCTTATGTGTCCTGTTTTATGTCTTAAAAATTAAATGATAAAAGACACATCTCAGGAAATTGCAAAGCACCTCAGACTGGAAATGAATCTTTGTAAATCTTCAAAATATCAAGTTATCCCCAGATTTATTTGAAAACAATTTCCTGCAGTCTCAGACCCCACTGTAAATACACTCTAGTGGCAAATACAGAAAGAATTCAACCCATAAATAGCATCAAAAATGGCTTCTAATTACATGAAAATTTGAAGGAAAATAACTTTAAGGTCAGCGTTTTAATTGGCGTCTTGGGAGCGTTCAGAACTGAGCAGCAGTTTTCTTCTGATAGCCTGCCAAACGAAACTGCTAATGCAGGAGCCAAATGAGACTGTCAGCAGGTTCATTAGATGAAATCTGATAACTTCAACTGTAGTCGTGACTTAGTGGCAGTTAATGTCAGAAAAGAAAAATGACACAGCATCATTTATTAAATATCATGCCACGTGTAAAACTTTCACTTTTCTGAAAACTACCAGAAAGCTTCTCCATGTGCCAGTGTTTCAGTGTACACCTGCAGATGCCCTCTCATCATTAAAACCAGCACAGAGTTACATATCTGCTTTGCAGTGGTTTGCAGCAGAGAGGTCAGGAGCAAAGGTCGTCTTCATTCTGTCTGCAGTTGAGCACGGATAAAAAAAAAAAAAGATTCAAAAAAAGTTCAGTTCTCTGGTGAATTAACCGGCGAGAGGAGAGAGATGTTTTTCAGATGTGGTATCTGACCTTCACCCCTGCCGATTACCTCGGGTCTGATCGGAAAGTGCCTCTCTTGCAGTGCAGAGCTGCTCCCCGGGCACACTCTGTAAGCCTCCTCTAATGGGATGAGCTGAGAGGAGCCCAGCAGAGCAGAGCGCAGAGGTGGAGAGAGGATTTAGACGAGGTGAGATGACAGGGAGGGAGGAGATGAGTGAGATAAAGACAGGATGGAGTTATGAAACATGACGCCAGCTTCTTCAGCCTGAAATTTGTTATGTTACAACTGTATGTTGAACTATGTTAAAAAGTCAGTGCTCTCACTATGGTTACAGATATGCTCTCAGCAGCAGTGATTCTGGGATCAAAGGTTTAGGGGTGCTGAGTACACAGACTGAATATAATTCACAATTATATTGTAAATGAAGGGTGTTTCTCTCTCAGCTTACAAATGCCATATTATGGAAAATCCACTTTTTAAAGGCTTTAATATGTATTTCCTCCAAGTCCACTGACAGTGAGATTTTAAAACCAGCTCTTTGTTGCGTGAGCTGCTTGAAGAGAAATACCTGTGACTGAATTCTGATATACTGTTACGTAACAGTGTCTCAGACACTGTATTAGCCAACCCCAGCTGAGGTCCCCATGTAGTTTCTTAGGATCCGCCGTCTTGGATTTCTCTGTTGCGAGAGACGTTTGGCTGTGACCTGAGTGCGCGAAACACTTACAGCTGTTTGTTTTTGGTTTGTAAAAAACACACATTTTATTACACAGGCTGCCAGCCTCACAGCAACAGATGGATTTGTGGATTCATTTCATTTTTGATTCCTCGCGTTACGCTGGTTGCCTGGTTACAGCAACGCCGTCTTGACGTGGAAAGTGGCAGCGGGGCCATCAGTGCAGAGCAGCAGAGGGGAGTGTAATCACATAAGTCATTTGCATTAAAGCCACAGACACTGGAAAACAGCCTGTTCTGAGTAGAGCTGATACAGAGTGTTTCTGAGGCAGACTAAAACACAGGATCAATGTTTCACCAGTTTCACCAAGAAACTTCACAGATATATTCTAGGGGCCTATAAGACTTATTTAAACTTATTGAAAATCAGTATAATATATCTATATTAAACTGATTTTCAGAACGTATCTGTGAAGTTTCTTGGTGAAACGTTAACTGATACAGTCTCCCTCTGCTCTCTGTCTGGTTTCTTACCTGGTTCTTCCTGATCTTGCCCTCTCTCCTCCTCCTTCTCCTTTTTCATCTCTCCCTCTTTGGACTGACAATCATACACAAATAGATAAATGAAAAATTACATAAATTACTAATCAGCGTACTACTAAATAAAGCCCTCTCTCTGCTCCTCTCTGTCTTTGTACTGTCAACCAAAAGGCAAATAACCAAACAATGTGTTTTATAATAAGAGATAGTATCTAATATATTGATTCACCTTACAGCATCATTCTAACAGCAACATTATTTGGTTGCTGTGGAGAATGAAGGTGCTCCATTTGATCTGACACTCTGACCTGAACCTGGCTCTTTTTTTGGGGGGGAAAAAACAATCTTTTATCCATGATGAGGCTGACTGACTGTCTCACACACACACACACACACACACACACACACACACACACACACACACACTAGGAGTTACATAATGTTAATGGGTATCCAGACAGTTAGTAGCACCTTGACTTTAATATGAACACATGTACATGACACAACAGCATCTCTCAGTCCAATTCAAACAGAGGACAGTGGTGCTGCCACCTGTAATGTTTCCTACACTAGAAGAAAACTTCAGCTAACTCCTAAGCTTGCTGATGATAATAATGTGTTGGTACTGAGTGGTACATGTAAAGAAATGTGTCACATATCCTGGCTTAAGCCAGGTACTTACACTACAAACATAGGGTATGAGACATTTCCCATAATTTTGTGTGAGTCACCGGCAACATGGAGGCAAATGCTGCAGTGGTGGTTGAAGGAACACAAATAAGTTCAGTTTAATGCTGTTTACAGACCATTTGTTTATGACAAACGTAGCAAAAAAGTCGTATGTGTGTCTGTTCAGGTTATTCATGTTAGCATCCTAACGTAACATTCACATGTGCTGTTATACCCGTCAAAAATTGAACATGCCTGTAACCTGACAATCTTGGATGTGTAGACTTGAGACTTGAGTCTCATACACATACTGGTAAATGAACCGCCAAACCACTTATTAATCACTGAGTAGATCTGCCAGTCAAACCAACCACACCCATACATATTTTCTTTTTTTTTTCTCACCAGATATTAACTTAATGATTAAATGATTTTCAGATGGACCACCAGATCACTAATAGGAAGAGTTGAGAGTAGCTAATGACATCAGAATGACAGAGTTTTTGGACCAAGCATCTAGTGGCCATCAGTAAAATGGTGCTTTTTTGCACCTCTGCATTGGTTCTGCAATTGTTACACTTTTGAGACCTGGTGGCTATGTTCATCTTCTCTTTACAGTCAATGATTTTAAAGCATTTTACAACATGCAAAATTGATTCAGTGTAAAATAGAATAAAATAAAAGTGAAGCTAGTTTAACCAAAATCAGTTTTCGGATCTCTTTCTAATGTAGATGTTGAGGACCATCTGTGATTCAAGGAAACAAACATTCAGCGATACCAGCAGCAGAGTTAGCTTTATTAGCTAACATTACAAATAGCATCAAATTACTCAATGAGCCAACTTGCTTCTCAGATTCAGAAAGTAGTTGCGCTGTTAGAGTGCCTGGTAATATTGTTGATTTAATTCACTGGGACAGAGTGGACATCCTGTGATGAATGAAGAAGTAGCACTAATATGGTTTGTCCAATACGTTGAAATCTCCACACCATCCCAAGCTGTTCCTGCAAACTTTTAACCACAACTGTATCAAATACTGCTACATAGTACTGTGTACAACTCCACCAACATAGTTAAAGTAGTACAAGGGAGGCAACAGGGACAAAACAGCCCATTTTTGTCCAAGGTCCCAAAACAGCTTAATCAATTAATCATGCTAATCAATTATTTTCTGTCTATGTTTGTTCCTTTGTTTGACTTTGGGCAGCAGGCTTGCTGAGCTGCTACTTGGAAATTCAACACGCATACGTCCATTCTCCAGAGGTTATAATGAAATTAAATCTCGACTTCCAGAATTCAATTAGACCAAAGTAAAGAGTTTTCAAGTATCAAGTGATTTAATATTAAAGTCCTTATGGCGGAGCTGTGGTCAAACGTATTGCTGCTGCTGTGTGTCATCTCGATCAGCGGCGTGTGAGATATTGAATGTGACAGATGAATGAACAAACAAATAGAAGTTGCAGATCCCACCGACTTCCACAGATAACGAGATATGTGAGAGTGAGATAGAAAGGGAAAAGACAAGTGACAGATGATATGTTGATGCTGAGGTCATTTCACCACTAGAAATGACACTTATTATTTTAGCATATTTACATGTCATCTGCCTTCCTGATATGGACTGTACATTTGAAATTCAATTACTCCTACATGGTGACACCTGCCTGACAACTGCGAGACAAGTGCACTGCAAGTTTACTTGAAGTTTAACCCTGGCTTTAGGGACTTTGGCTGAACTTTCTGGCAACCTGCACAGTTAATGTTCTCTGTAAACGGGTAAGCTGGCCCCAGATGTGTTATGACAAGTAAACAACTGAGACTTCACACTGCAATAACACTGTGCAAGGACACCAGAAACTATGGGCTCAGCAAATATACACAAACCGTATTTTGAAACTTTTAAAAATATGTGATTTTAGAAGGAGATGCATAACAGGAGGGAAAGATTTGTCTGCCTATAAATGGTCAGACTCTGACTCTGTCTCTATAGTCAGTGTCAGTTTGCAGATTTCATTAAGTCCATGAACGCACATTATGAACCTAATAGTATTTTTGTTTTCTAAAAATTTTCACCTCCAGCAGTAACATTAGCATCTGTTAAGTTTTTTGCATCCACTGCATTAATGTAAGTCCAACATCAGCTCTGTTTTTGGTCTCCACCACCTCTTGAGAAAACTGTATGACACTTTAGCTGCTAAATGCTTCAGTGTTTCCAACTAGTTGCTCATTTTGAGGAAGAACAAAATGAGGGCAAAATGCCAAACCAAATAGTAAACTCCTTGCAAAAAGGGCAGCTGTACATTATTGTCACTTTTTTATTTCGCATCCTCATTATCACAAAAAGCTTTTATTATGAAATACTCCAAGTACTTGTGACGATACTTCAATATCTTTAATTTAATGCTAAATGTTTCTTAAAAAAGATACTATAAGCCAGGGGTGTCAAACTCGTGCCATGGAGGGCCGAGACCCTGCAGGTTTTCTTTCCAGCCGGTCACTAAAGCAGATGATTTTAATGATCAACATCTCCTTTAATTTGAGGGAAGGAGCTAATCAGTGAGATTAGCTGCTGGATAGACCGGCTGGAAAGAAAACCTGCAGGGTCTCGGCACGAGTTTGACACCCCTGCTATAGGCTTAACAGGATTGAAAAATGGCCACCAATTTCAGAGTATTTTGAGTATTTTTCTCATTAAGCTGCTGCGGTATGTATCCATGTCCAAAAACATGTCAGCTGCAGGGTGAAGGGTGGTGCATTACCCTTGAGGAATGGTCCTTGGTCACTGGGGAGTCCGTTTCTTTCAAGTGTCTTCCCAGCTAGCACCTGTTTAATGGTGGTTTCTTCCACTGTCTTCTCTGGTGTGTTGGTCTCTTTAAATGCACCCTTTTCTTACAGCCACTAATTTCTAATTAGGATCAGTCAGTAAGACTTTTTCCATCCTCCACCAGCTGCTCTGCCCCAGAGATCACTGCAGACAGTCTTCCTCTAACAGGACTGGTGCTGATTGGCGTCCTGTGTTCTTTCTTCTTTCCATTTCCACAAAGTGCTTCAGAGCTCTGCAGAGGCCCAGTTACAGAGGGACTTTCTCACTGTCAAATCATGGCTAGCTTTCTGACACTTTCACTTAGCTCTGATGTCATGTTTCTCACTATCACAATTAGTCAGCAATATTCTGCTGGAAACTTGAAGCACAGCCATATTTCTAACAGCTGCACAATGGCTGCGGGTTGATGCAGCTGAACGAGCCTCTGATGAGTCGGTAAAATCCACTTGATGGAATACTGCTTCAAGGGACGGATACAACCCACAAAGGAGTTAACATGGTCAACGCTACTGATCTGCTTCAATCTGACCGCAAAAGAGTACAGAATCTAAGATATCCACTCTTCATTTTACATATCAGACCTTTGTGACTGTTTTAAATTATTCTAAATATTCAAACTTTTGGATTATTTCCAGGATTCACATTCAACTACAACATAATTTCAATATCGCTTCAGACTTATGGACCCCATTGTATTTCTTTGCTATTGCCAGATAGCAGTATTTACAATAAACCTTTCTTTATAGTTAATTATAGTTGTTATAATTACATTATGAGTGTTACATTATGAGTGTTTTGTTTGGGCATTTGTGTATATGTAAAACATCCCACCACATATCTACACAGCAACCACCAGTGATAAATTAACCCTGTGTTAAATGTAACACAAGAAAAGTGTCTGGATGTGTTTAATTTGCACTTTTGAAAATGTTCAACACTCTCCCAGTGATTTTTCACCACTGTCAGGAGTTAGAAATTAACACTGGGGAACACTAAATACTGTTAAAAGTACTCTAAACTGGTGTCAGTGTGAAAAAAAATCAATACTGCAAGACTGCAATTAACTCCAATAAAACAACACCAATGGCTGTGAAACAATTAGCTCTGAGGGGAAAAAATGTTGTGGACAACCACTGCCCCCTCCAGCCACTGTAGCACCACATCCACCTGCCCCACTATTCACAACAACTTAAACACAAAAAGTGAAAAATTAATTAGACAATTAGTGAGCATTTGTAGTTTGTAGTACACCAGGTTATCTACATAGATAAGTATTAAGGCACACTAAAGCATACTAAATGCATTTAAGTGATCATCAAAATCCCTTCTTGGGACTTGGCAAGTTAGAAGATAAGTGTTGTCATCTCTAAGAGTTATTCTGACATCATGTGGAACAAAAGCATCTCATTTCCAACACAGACCACACATACATCCCAACCTGATAGTCCATGCTGTAGCTTTGGAAACATCACAACTTCCTGGATCCAAAACTTTAATCAAAATGTACTTCGGTGCCACACTGCCCCCCAAACTCATGAGCAGGACTTCACTAATGGAGAAAAATTGTAATTTTTTTAAGATAAAGATCAAAAAGCTAATTGATTTTGATGATGTTAATAACACAATTGTGGTAATTGCACATTAGATGTTGCTGTTAAAATATTCAAATATACAGATCATCAGGGTCGTGTTTATATATTTCATAAACCATGTTCAAACAATACATTTATATGACAGAGGATACAGCACCAGAGGGATTTTTATTTTAACCAAAACCCAAAAACCAGAACAAAAGATTTATCTCTACCACTGGTTGTAATCCCCTGAAATAAAACCCATCTTCCTGCTAATAAAAAATGTGGTTCAGTAGTAAACTTGCTAAAAAGAGCTCTTCACTGGAAAGATTTAATGAAAAGAGGTTCTACTGAGACTTTTTCCCCAAGACTCTACTTCAGAGGGCACGTCCCACCTCTGTGTTGTGTGTGGTGCACAGGGGAAAATGTCCAGATTGAAAGTATTACGATACTGAGGTGTTCAGTGCAGCCTGCAGAGGATTATGTACCAACTCTCAGTTGCACGCAAGTAGAAAATGTATTTTTGTCATGGTGGCAGCAGTACGCTTTGTAGCTGCTAAATGTTTCACTCTGTTCACCAATTAGTCTCTAACTGGCTCTGAACACTCAGCAGGTAGCGTACAGTGGATGTATTAGAACGTTAGCAGTGAAAACAGCTGCTGCTGCTGCTGTTGCTGCTGGAAACAAGGCTGATGAGTGGGAGTGAATAAAAACAGTGTCACTGAGCTGAAAGTTGCTAAAAGAGAGAGGAACCACGGAGATGGTGATGATTCTCTGTGGGCTCGTTACTACAAGTGACACCTTTCACAGTCATTTGCGGTGGCAGTTTTTTTGGCGGGGAAAAAGTCTATTAGACAGTTTTCACAGATTTCCAGTTTGCCATAGTGCACTCCTTTCCACATAGTTAAATACAGGTGATAATACAGCTGAGCCCCAACACGTTCTTCTCAATTTACTGGCTTTAATTTCCCTGTTTGTATGCGCCGTCAGGTTGGGTAGCTGTGTTTGTGTTGATGACTCCTGTTGGGTTTAATAATCCCCTCAGAGAGAAAGCTGTTCTGTTTCCTCTGTATGACACACACATGTGAGAGAAACACTTTCCTAGACAAACTCACCATTTTTGCCAGAGAAGCACTTCATGTTAAATCTGCGATTATTTCACCACAAGTTTTAGTCTTATACCTGAGTTGTTTAATCTCTTTTGAAGGCAGAATTTCAGGTTCGTGCTGTTGAAGATAATCCACTTTGTGCATGTTGGCCACAGTTTCTCTCTTCTTTGAAAAGAAAAAAGTAAATGAGTATCAAAAATCAGTGTGACTCTCGGCCGTTGACCCCACGTGGCATCACAGTAATCAGCTCTTTCTGCAAAACATTACTTTATCCTTTAGAGTCAGAGCATCTTACATTAACTCTCGAAAAATCATCTAAGTAGCTTTTGTTGTAGTTTTATTGCTGAATACTTACAAAAATAATTAAAAACTATTTTTACTCTCCTAAAACATCACAGGTTCTCTTTATTGTCAAGAACCATCTACTTTTGGAGCTCAAATAACAATTGCATAGACGAGAGCAAACAATCCACAACACATACATACACACCTCAGTGCATCATTTATTTTTTGCCATTTATTTATTTGTATTTTCTTTGTGTGATGAGAAGTAAAGTTCTGACAGATGAACCCAGTATTATTGTTTATCAATGTGTATTGGTTTAAAAAAGTAAGATAGTATATACCCAAGAAAGACGATGATTTCCTTATATGTGTTGGCACTTTTATGGTACAGATTCTTTGAACATCTTTCAAATATTTCTAATGATTTATATTATGTATCAAAGCATATTTAAATGTTACTATGGACTGCTTCTTTTTATGATATGATGTGGATTACATATGGAGCTAGAGGTTGGTTACCTTACTTTTTCCTTCATATAAAGCCTCTGCACCTATAGTACATTGTAAAGATGGAGCTTAAAGGCTCACAGCTTTTCCACTGTGTAAATAATGAGAAAGGGCAATCAGGAATGACTCAATGAGACTATTTAATTGCTGAAAACAGTGTACCACAAGGATCTTCTGTAGGACCTTTAGGCGTCTCTATTTTTTGTTCGCTTGTATGCAGATGACACTGTCAATTATACATCTGATCCTGGTGTAACTAAAACTCAAAACTCTGCAATCTGACATTTCTTCTGCCTTCATGGTCTTTACATAACAATCTGGTCTTAAACCAACAGATGGCTTATAGTGTGTTGTCGGCACTATTTATAATCATTCATCTGCTGAGTTAGCTTGATTTTACTGTTTAACACCAGTCTCAAAATGCTTTTTCAATCCATCAGAACTGTTTTACTCAAAAACATCCATCAGCTTTTATTTTGCAGTTTTTATTATGGTGATACATATAACATTTTTTTTTTTAATAAAATAAAAACTTTTGGGAGTTTCAGCATTGATAAAATCATTCAACACTTCAACACCATAATCCGTTTGTATCCACTCTGCAGTCTTTTATTTTAAACTTCATTATGTGTGAGTCACTCATTTGCTTAAAAGTAACTAATGGAAATCCAAGTGCAGCTGAATAAAGCGAGTAGAAAGACAAAGACAAACATGTTTACATTCAGTGAATAGAGAAAGGTGGTGCAGCTGCTGCTAATTGGTGTGTGGTGAGTAAAAGGACTAATCAGCTCGTACTCCACAACCACACAGATCCCTGTAATCTCACATCTCATTTTCCATCTGCAAGAAAATGTCAGCGCAAATGAACCTTACGTCTAAAGAGCTGCGCTTCATCTGGAATCAGCTGGATTTGTATATGAATAAATAACATCAAGTAAAAAAATCTTAGTTTGTTTAAGCGGATGTTTAATTATTTATTTTTTCTTTGTTTTTCACAAGGACCATCTGTTTCTCAGCAGAAATGATGAGATGATCACTTCTATTTGCTGTGGTTGGTGAAGGAGCCTGTTCAAAGAAACAGGTTTACTAAGTTATTCTGATAACTTTGCTCAATAAAAACCTTTGATATTGTTTCACCAAGCACTTCAGTAAGAACCCCTGTGCCCTGCTACATATTCACTTTATGTTGACATTATCAGACAGGTGATAATTGGACTTTATGTCGTGGGCTATTGTGAGCTGGACTGCATTATATAAAGAATTGTGTGGATATCAGACCCATTAGCATGACTGTGTTGGAAAAATAATCATCATTTGCCAATCACATACAGATTATTTGAAAACAATCTTACACTTCACAAAGTGTTTGTCTATATAAAATATATGTGGTCACAGTGATGTCACTTGGTGTTTTGAAGCTTTAGTTTGGCAAATATACCTGTCACAATGTTGGGGTTTTTTTGGGTCCAGAAATGACCATATTTGGACGAGAGGGAGGAGCTGAGGAGGAGACAAGGGTTTGGACTCTTGCTACCCTCGGCCATAATTATACATAACATTAAGTTTTAATTTAAACAATTTAAAACAGGTGAGTTCTATTAAAATATTAGAAATAATCCATAATGCAGTTGTCATGACAGTGGAAATTAGCCATAAAAACCAAAACATACTATTTATTTCTGGGGTAAAGACAACATTTGGGTCTATTGGAAATGACTAATGTTCAAAACCAGCCTCAAGTGGCCTCTAAAGGAACTATCCTTTGTTCCACCTTCCTTTGTAGACCCGCAGGTTGCTGCCTGGTTTTATAAAATGCTTTACTGTTCTGTGCAACCACTGCAGCAGCAGAAACTTTAAGTTTGGAGAAGTAAATCCCTGTTTTTTGCTGGCATTCGGAGTTTCACATGGAGCAGGGATCACTAAGGATAGACTGAATTGCCTTCACACCTCTACACATATCTCCTGCTAGCTTTAGTGTTTGCAGGCCAAATTCTGCTTTTACACCATCATACATTTACAGTTTTTATTGAGTAGCGTATTATGACAACAGTTGACATCAGTGAGTATGAATATATAAATAGCAAACTAGTGGGTAATTCTTGTGGGATTCAATAAGTATGTTTTTCTCAAGGTCAACATCAGAATCAAATCCAGACGTATATCTACTGACTTGTACGTGGTAGTAGATGGTAGTAGTATGATGGATTTGTCTTTTCCAAAGTTGTACTCGAGGTATAAAACTGTCATTCTTATTCTCAGATACATTTTTGTACTCTTCACAAGCTATTAGTAGGGGCAAAACTATGAGTACTACCGTATTTTCCAGACTATAAGCCGCTACCTTTTTCTGATGCTTTGAACCCTGCGGCTTAAACATCGGTGTGGCTCATGTATCGGCGGCACCAAGCTCGTTGGCTTTTTACAAGCTAGCAAGCTCCGCGCCGCCGATACATTTAGCCTTGTCACATCAGACCCGGTCAGAGTGGACCACATGAAACTGTTCGAATGAATTCAATAGCGGCTTATAGACAGGTGCGCTCAATAGTCTGGAAAATATGGTAGTTTGTCACCTCCTTGGAAATGCATCCCTCACCATAGCTACTGTGCCATGATTGTTTGCTAATTTGAAAGTGAAAAATACATGTTGGCTGTTGGATAAATCAGGGAAGTGGTTTGTTCTCAGGCCTGTCGGCTTTAAAGCAGAAATAAATAATCCTAATACCTCATCTTATTTTATATTCCTATTTAGCTTGCATATATCAGAATACTGCTCTTTAATATGCTCTCTAAAGACTCTTCTCCTCTTTTCATGTGAGTGGCTTCATGAATCCATGCTGTTGTATTTCACAATACATCAGTCAAGGCAGCAGTCTGACAACCTTTACTCAAAAACAATAATAGAAAAATCCATCTGGGGTTGCATAATGTATTTGCACCTCATATTAAAGATACTATTCAGTCTAAATTATTCTGTCAGCATCAGTAATAGGTGTAAATGGGCATTCATTAAACTGTTTTATCACATGTGACTACAGTGCAGGGGGATGTTAATGAGTATCTGGTACTTTAGCTTTGCACTCCTCTAACCCTTTAATTTGCTGCAGATCCAGTATACTGGGATACCTAAGTATTAAAAACTGCATGTTTAATAGGTGAGGGCATATGTTTTAGTTGATGAAATAGAAAAATATAGTTCTTTGGATTTAATTTGTTGGATAAGTGATACTCTTCACAGGTATCACACTTCCCAGCCTCCCCAGGACAATGTATCTGTGGGTGCTGGAAAAGAGACTCCGGCTATAGTTGAACCTCAGTTTGAAGAGGAACAATGCGACTTCTGCCTGAGCCATGGACCAGCTTTTCATCCTCTTACAGTTTGTTGAGGGGGCATTGGACTTTGCCAATCCAGTCTACATGTGTTTCGTGGACTTGGAGGATGCTTACGACCGTGTTTCCTCAGATAGACTGTGGGAAGTGCTTTGGGAGCATGGGGTACCCGTCGCTGTATTCTTGGTGTGAGAGCTGTGTCCGTATACTCGACAGTAAGTCAAGCCTGTTTAGTGTAGAATAAGATCACGGATGCAAGCAGCTGAAATGAGTTTCCTTAGCTGTGTGGCTGGCCTCACTCTGCGTGAAAGGATGAGGAGTTGCAGCCGTTCGGGAGGAGGTAGGAGTAGAGCTGCTACTCTCCCACATTGAAAGGATCCAGTTGAGGTGGTTTGGCCATCTGATTAGGATGCCTCCTAGTCGCCTCCCATGAGAGGTTTACCAGGCACGGCCAACTAGGTGGACACACAGGGGTCAGCCTAGGACTCGCTGGAGGGATTATATCTCCCAGTTGGCCAGGGAGCAGCGGGGGATCCCCCAGGATGATGAAGGAAGTTGCAGGGGTCAGGGATGTCTGGGCTGTCATTATAGTGCATTTGAATGAGTGCAACTTTACATCTGACAATATGAACATAGTGACTCTAATTCCTCAACAATAATGTTAAGTTTGACAGAAACTTAACAGCCTGAAACAGTTTGAATGACTATAGTGCAATAGTGCTATGAGTATTACGACATGTATTAGTATGCGTTATTTTGCCACTTGGTGTGGATTTAGTTTTGAAGAATAGTTTATAAAAAAGTTGCTTTATTTTATTTCTATGTAGTTCATTTTATCCTAGTTTGCCACAGTTATATTTTAGCAAAACGACAGAACAAACTAGTTTTTTATTCTCTTTCCACTTTGTTCTAGTGGACAGTGGTCATGGAGAGTTTATACAGTTGTATGCTCTTGGGAGAATTTTCATCATTAAAAAGACTGGTTTTATAACTAATACTTTTTTCCCTGTTTAATTATTTGCCTTCGAGAATAAAGGCTGCACTGTGGTAGGAGCTCAAAGATTTAAAAACTAAAAAAAAACCTCAGAACATCTTTTTTTTACTTTCTCACCTAATTTTTAGGGTTATAAGCGTAACCCTATGGTTAAGTCAGCTTTATTTTACTGTTATATCTGTTTAACTGTTGTTTCACTCACAACCTATAAATCTCCGACTCTTTTCTCTTAGCTTTATTGGTTCTACACTCACTACTCTCTGCCGCTGTAAAGCTGCCTACAGGCTGCCATAAAAAACTGGGAACAAAACAGAAAGAGAAAAGAGAGAGAGTGTTGCATTGGGCTGGGTGACCCAGTGTGGTCCTTTGGCTGCCGTTTCTCTCTCATCTGTCTTAGCTGCCTGCCGTTTCCACGTTAGGTCCTCTGGCTATACTTGCCCCCTCCCTGCTTCTGTAGAATTGTCTTTTAACATTGTTTTAACACTGACCCACCTAGAAGCTGACTGGATAATACAGCTGAGTGACACGGGCTAGTCCAGGTTATAAGTCCCAGGATGAGTCATGAGGACAGAATATGAATACCGGTTATCTGTGGAGCAGCGGTGACTGTGATACAAACTGACATTTCAATAAGGAGAGATCAGACTGAAAGTTATGAACAATATTTATTGGATAATATAGAATAATAGAAGAATTTTTGGCGGTTAAATCCCAATGAAGCCATGCCAGGGGGACATCCCATATTAGGGCATTAGTTAGGATTGGACCCCTCGTAGTCCAGACGCTGATGGTGGTGGTCCAGAAGGATGGAGCACTTAGAAGAGGCTCTGGAAGATCAGGATGAGGTGTAGATGGGCAAGAGGCGGGTTTCAATTGAACTGTTCTGAAAGGTGGAATGAGAAATGGTAATGAGTTTGAAAGAGCAAGAGAGAGGCACAGAGTGGCTCAGAGAAGGCGGGTCAGAAGATTATTGAACCAATGAAAAGACATGAGATATGTGAAGTGGTAGAGTTTGGTTGCATGGGAAAGTAGAGGTGACGTAGCAATTGTGCAGTTGTTTAGCGTAGCCCGCAAATGAGGGGGAATCATAGACTAATATATATAAAAGAACAAAGCAAGCAGGCCTCAAAAATTTGGAAGATCAAAAAACTGCAGTAAACTGATGCTGGCACCAAAAAACTCCAACTGACTTCAATTCATTTTCAATCATGAAATACTCAGTCAATACAATTTTTACAAGTCATTCTATCAGGTCGTTCATCAAGGTCAACTCTTCATATTAGAGACCTGAAAAAATCACCATCAACTAGATATTATGCTTCAACAAGAGGAGTAATTAGTTTGATTGACGAGTCTGGTGTTCAATGATTTGGTTTGGAGGCTCTCATACACATTGGGAGTCTTTGGGTTCAAGAGTCAGACCCAGCTCCTCACTCCTCCCTTCCTACCTAAATATGGTCACTTATTGCTCCAAAAACCGACATTGTTCACATGCAACATTCCTTGCTTCGCAGTCCACAAACCAACAGATGAGGTCACGTTAGTTTGGACCACTCTATAAACAGTCTATGAAGGGAACAGATCTTTCTTATTGAACTTGTGCCAAAAGCTTAATTTAAATATTGTTCATCACTTCAGATAACGTTTGTGTTTAAACACACCCAAAGTCTCTCTTTTGTTTCTGTAGCTTTTTGTTTCCTTTTTCTCCAAAATAACATTTTTAAAATCTGTTTCCAAAGGCCTTTACTGCATCTTCAATTGTCCTGTATGGTAGCATTTCTACTTCTGTCAATCTGGTAAAAATGAATTACCAGAATGAAATTGCATTTACACAGATGAATGGTAACTCTTAATTGGAGCAGCAATAACAATTTAACGAATCCATAGAAAAGACATGGTTTCTGCACTAATTGGTCATAAAACGTGACCTGATCAACAGCAGTTCTATTCATTTGTGTCATTATTGCACACACCCATTAAACATTCACAGTACAGCCGTAAATAGTGAAGTGAGCCCTTGGATTTGATTGAACCCCGCTTTGGTCTAGGATGAGGATGTGGACGTCTCTCTGAGGTCATTCCACATCATCTTTGTTGTTTGAAGTCATTTTGTGTAATTGTGTCTGGTCAACTTCTAGCTGACAGCTTCCCTAATGTTATCCTGGAATTTCCTTGGTAAACTTGGAAATGTATTTCCTCCTTGATGATGCTGACCATACACAGGGCTGAATGATTTCCTTTGCATTTCAACCTTAGTTACTACGTTTGTGCATCTCTCCTGAATGACGATTTGATGCATATGTAGATAAAGGATTTGATTCAGACACAGTACGGTTTTGGATATGGGACGATTCAATGCAATTCACTGCAGTGTGATACAATACGATACAATCTGATGCACTTTTTTACAGTTGTATAAGGGAGTCATTCTTTTCCTTTATTTAATTCTAAGTAAAATAAGACAATACTAGAAAAGTGGCAAAAGTTGGTCTTCATTGGTCTTTTATGTCGGTATACACTTCATCAATCACAGAGGAAACAAGTATTTTTATTATTTTATGGCATGGGAAAAAAACAAGGCGCCTTATTTTGTCAGTTACAGGTAAAAAGTATGAAAATATGTAGCACTCTTAATGGTATTGGTTTTGTCAGACATGTTTTTCCCTCGCAAGTAACGTTACACTTATATAACTCTTATTTAAGCAACACCATAGTCCCATGTCAACATGAGAATGTTGCAGTGCTTCAGTAAACTGATTGACTACTTTAAAATTGGGTCATTGTCTGATTCATATTACATTTGTTTTGATCCACAAGCACACAGATCAATGCACTTGCATCTTTAAATGGATTACAGATTATTCGTTTAGGTTCATTTAAGTTTCAAACTTCACAAAATTTTCAGATACAGTGCAGATTTTTTGGAGAGTAGCACTATTGACGCCATGTCATTTCTATAATCTGTGTTTTTGTTGTTGTTATCTTCTTGATGGTAAATCTTCTGACACTTATTTAATATTTTTTTTATGTGAGCCATAATTCAACAAGCAGCAAATTCAACTTATTCCAAACTAGATGTTTGAAGAGTCTATTTAAAATATATAAACAGCAATTAGTGTTATCAGTTCAGATAGATTGTGTTTGTTCATAAATGTAATCAAAGATGAAGATCTGAGTAGTTTTGCAAACATAAACGCCAAAAAAATGTGTGTTCAGCGGATGATAAAATCAAAATTCTTATTGTTGTACATTTTATCTTTCTTCTTACATATTTCAGGAAGCCTTTTCAATATAAGATTTTCCCATTTTTTAGGTATTATTCACTTTGAATTTTTTTCATTAATGACTGTTAAATTATTTAGAATTATAATTTTATATTTATTTTTATTTTTTTCTACTATTACATTATTTATTTCTCAGTCAGTCCGGCAGTAGCTTCTCTTCCACCAGCCTCTGACTAAAGAACTGAAACAAGACTTTAAACTTCTCTAGTCACAGTCTATAATTTATTGTCTGCTGCTGTACTTTCTCTAAAGATTGCAGCATTTTGTCATTTTAACAGAGATAGAAATATGGTTACTTATTTAGCACTCCACTGCTTCAGCTCCCAAGAGGTATGTCAAGGACATATTTGTCAAGGAAAACTACCATCTTAAAAAAAAACAGAAACAACATTGCAATCAATACAATGTCTATTATAATAATTGTGTCCTGGTAAAATGGCACATGGAATCAATCATGCTGAATAGTAGCTCATCAGTGCAGTGAATGATGTCTTATTGAGCGGTATGCCAGTGGATTACTGAGCACACACAGCCTCTAAAAGATTTACACTTATGTGAGCAGTGTGCTGTCCATTGATTGGCTGGGGACAGAGTGAGATCAGCCAAGGCCAGACCATCAACACAACAGCTAAGTTTCCATGGTAAATATATTTTTTAGTTTTAGGGGAAATTTTAGGGACACTGCAGAAGGAATGTAGGATCCCACTACAATTATTGCAAATCTGTAATTACTAGAGGGATTCTGGTTCCGATTTGGAAATGACTAACAGATATAAAACAGAAACTGTTGTAGTAGTCACAGCTAGAGCTGTTACTGTCATTACAAATACTGTTAGTTTTCAGATTTTTGGCTATTATTCAATTTGCTGCTAGATTTCAGACTATCAACAACATGGCTGTGTGAGGTCTCAACCAAAAGGAAACAGTCTTGGATGAATTTTACCATCTATAGCTGGAAGTTGCAGTGTAAGTACAGCACAGCAGATATAGGAGAAATCACAGAGTTGTTTCACAAAAGCAGAATTCAGGGTTGACCTCGTCTAGTCAGAGCATCCTGAAATTATCCATTTCATGTTGGCCAAGCCAGGCTGAGGAGGTGTGACTAGGTGAAGTCAGGTGGAAGTAATGCAGATAAGTTAACATTCACTGCTTTCTTCAACAGACCACAAGGTCAATGACAGATTTACTGCTGTTGAAATGGAGAAAACACTTTATACCCAATGATCAAACGCGACTAATCAAAGCTTACGAGGAAGTAATATTACTAACGAAGTATTAGTAGGAAGTATTAAAATGCAAAAAAGGAAATGTGGCTGTTGCAATGAAAGCTTGAGAGAAAGAACGCCTTGGGGTAGTTTTTCCTCATTTACTGCTGTCATAACTTTCAAAAATAGTATCTCATGTGAAAAGGGCTTCATGCTTGTGTGCATCATGTACTACCTAAAAAATTATAGACAAATCTCTACCTTTTATGTCACTTTAAAAATAAAAAGTATTTTAACACATTATCCATAGACATGGTGTTTACTTTCGTCATTATGCTGATGACACCTAGCTGTACCTGCAAGTCTGATCCTGGTGTGCAGAGTTAAGTACTTCAGAATCAGAATGCTTTATTGATCCCTGAGGGGAAATTGGCTTGTCAAGGCCAACAGTGAGGGTGATGAGAACCAGGAAATCTCTAGCAGTCGGTAGACTGTAGCATTTATTTGAAACCTCAGTGCTTAAACCAACCAAACTCACATTTAGGGGCAAGAATCATACCCTTAAACCAAAAAGTGAACAAATGACCTGGTTCAAAGTTCACTGTTTAATATCTTATACAGCTTTTGGTTTACTAGTAGCTTAACTTTCCTGCAGCACATGAGAAATATTTCAAAAATGCAATCTGTTTTGCCTACAAAAAAAAAATATCATTTTAGACTCGATCTCCTCTATACTATTGCAGCAGCATGTTAACTTACCTTAACAAAAATTCTAATAATCAACCCAAAGCTGTACCAAACTCTTTCACCAGGCTTTTAATATGCACCAATGGATGGTACCTAATTGGGTTTAGCCTCATTGCTTTCATTCCAAGTATATTTTACAATTGAATTTAAAGTCTGACTGTTGACTTTAAACTTTGTGGCCTCTCTCTGCGATAGAGGCCTAACCTCTTAGTCACATATGAGCATGTACTTACCCTCAGATCCTCAGGCTGTGGACTTATATCTATTTGTGAGGCTCGGCTGAAAACTGGAGGTGACAGGGCATTTGCAGTCAGAGCCCTGGGGCTATGGAAAGAGCTGCCTGAGGAAATCAGGTCGGCAGAGTCACTGACCTCATTTGAATCTCTTTTTAAACCACACTTTTATGTTGTTTTTTCTTTTACTACTGTTTTTCATCCATTTACATATTTGTTGAAATGTTAGGTCAGGTCAAATTCTGATTGGGCTTTAATTAATAATTGTCAAGATATTTGTGGTCAACAAATAAACAAGCAAACCACAACAACAAAACCTCTGTTGTTGTTCTATGGATGTCCACAGGACTTTATATGGGGCCTGAGAGATGAAGAAGATGAAAATCACTACAGAGCACTCACTGCTGCTCATAAACCTTTATATTGCTTTGAGGACATGTTAATAATTAATCATTTAAGCACCTGCCATATTTGTGAAGTATATCTGCTCTGTGAGAGGTGCAGTAGAGTCCG
>OOFC01047530.1:30563-52783 GCA_900323345.1 Pseudochromis fuscus
AGTGTCGAAACCGTTCACTTTCTGTACACCTCATGGTCTTGTAGGTTTTATTTAAAAAACTTTAAAAACAACTGACTTCATTTTGTGCATAATGTCAGCATAATCTAACTGAAATAAATGTAGCAAAATTCGAAATCTGTGTGTGAAAGGTTTTACAAAACTTGTATAGGCTCCTTTTGTACTAATTATATAGCTTCAGGTCTTCATAAATATGTCTCTTCAGGATTTCCACGCCTGAATTTGGGCAGTTTGTCCCATTCTTTGTGGCCAACCCTCTTTAAACTTTCTGAGACTGGATGGAAAACATCTGTCACATGTCGTTTGCTCATTCCTCATGATGCTGCCACCACCATGCTTCAAATGACATCCAATCAAGTTATAGCCAAGGATAATTAGTGCAGACAGGATACACATCACCACAGCTTGGAGTGGCACCAAAATTTTACAAAGATTAAAAAAGAAACAATTTAAACAAAAAAAGAAAAATGTTCGCTACAACCAAATAGACAGTGTTGTAGGACCTGAAAAAGTGTGCAGAAATTGAACTCTTTCATAAATCATGATCAATTGCAACAAAACAGTGCAAGGAATGACTAATTTTGGAACCGATCAATAGCTTCTTAATGACATCTGAAAGCACTGGTGACAACATAGGTTTAGGTTTCTTTCATATAGTTTGTATTCATGAGTTGTTACAGTTTTTACTTCACAGGATCTCTTGCAAGGACTTGCAGCAGATCAGCATATTTGAAATAGGTTTTTGATCCAACATGTCTTGGTCTCAATAGGCATCTGGCAGTACAACAATCTCCTTCTGTATTTTCTGAAGCCATACTATAACCTTCTTATGGACAGTACAAATATAAATACCATACTTTACTGTGAAAGAAAACAATCTGAAACAATCTGTCCTTTCTGTGAAAACATAAAGAAGCTTCAGCAACTGAAAATCTGTCACTTGTGTTAATTTTCAGATAACCCACGTATGGTCACCCATGTGCCCGTCACAATCCAGGTCCTGGACATCAATGACAACATCCCATCCATCTCCGGGGGCAACAATGCTGTCATAGTGTGTGACAGCACCAAAAATGGACAGGTAAGTTGAGTTATAAGCAAGTAACATTTAGTTCTAAACTCAGTTACTTCACACACACAAAAAAAAACTTTTTTTAATGAGAATATGGTTATGGGTATTATCATTTAAAAAGAAGATAGGATGCACATTTTTAGTTTTATGTCTTTATTCAGTGGCTGTTGGCATGTCTTTACACAATTTTATGGAGGAAAAAAAACCTTTTTACAGCCCCTCAGTTTAGCTTCTGTATGCAACAAGCTGTTTTACCTCCTGGTATTTTAAAACCCCCATCTGATCGACCCACTCTGTTCTCTTCTGTTCTGATTGCTCAGCTTCCAGACGTCTGTCTGTTCAGAAAGCTACAAAAACAAACACCAGTAGACAGATTTTACTTCTTTTTCTCATTCATCATTGAAATTGTTAATTCTTTAAAGAACTGTGCATATGTTTGAGGTCAATTGGAAACGTGAACAATCAACTGAGCAACTTTGGCTGCAAACTTAACAACAGAGGCTAGAGAATATACAGTGGTTGGATGAGAACATACGTGGGAAATGAGAGTACAGTTAGTTGACCTAGAGGCTAATTATCAATATTTGTTTTCTTCCACATTTATCTCTCAAGAGCTTTTTTAAATGTATTGTCTCCGCCACTGAACTGACCATTTGAAGCTTTGCAACAGAAGTCACTATATTGTGCCATATATCTGCGATACAGAAGTGATGCTGTAATATTACCCAGGGCTGCAGTCAGGGAATGCAGACTGAATACTGCATGTAGCACACTGGAATATTTGAGCGTGAAACATCCTTTGTGAACCTGGGAACTGGAGTTTGACAAGATAATAAGAGGAGGTTCCATGTTTACTGTGGGTCACACTGTAACAACTGAATAACACCATGACAACTGTGCAAACTTAAACAACTACTGTATATCCTCAAGTAAAAACAGGTAGTGGAAACAAAAGTAGCTGAATTGTGACTCCAACCAGGGACTTGTGTTACATATCATACCCTTCTCTTCAAGTCCATATTGTCTGTCTTACTCTCCACTAGCAACTGTCAAAAGCCAGGTCTGAGAATTAAGGGTCATGGTCGACACAATACAAGTAAAGGCCAAGTAAAAATCAAGGGTGGACAAACTTCTGGTGCCTGTCATATAATGTGCAGACCAATGAAGCATAGTTCATAGTTGTAATAGTATCTTAGCCAACTGTGGATCGTAATAACACACAAGTCCCAACAAATAGCTATTGTTTCATATGGTGTGCCATCAAATGTTTCACAATAAAAGCCCTGTTGAAGGGTTTCCATCTACTGAAACTATAGAGCTTTTAATTTGGAACAGTTACAGGAAGTGGACTTGACATTGTAATAATAGCAGAAACTTTCAAAGATTAGGACTGGTCATAATCCAGTTTAAACCAATCTAAATCCAGTTTATTCAACCCTCCTCACAGTGACCTGTTATCTTCTGCAGTTTGGCTAAATCGGTCGCTATCTGAGGAAATACTGTGTTATGGTGCGCCACACTGTTGCACTCACTGTCATACTGTGAGAAATGGTGGAACTACGTTTACCTGAATTACCACTGTAATATTCTTTTTTCTGTTTAATATGGCAAATACCACCATGAACAAATCTCTATAGAAGTGAAATGTGCTAATGGGTAAAGTTGCAGTTATGTCACTCTGTGAACGCTGGACTTCACAGGGATTTTCATCACCATCAATGAAAACAGAGATGACCATTCTGAACCACAGCATCCCACCAGTGTTTCAGAATGGTTTAATATTGTTATGAAACATGGCTGCATTGGGTGCTATAGACCAGTGGTCCCCAACCACCGGGCCACGGACCGGTACCGGTCTGTGAGGCATTTGCTAAGCACAGAAAGAATTAATAATTTATATCATTTCCATTGTATTGGCTACTAAAGTCTGAAAGACGGTTTATTTTGAAAAATGACCAGATTCTCTCCAACTTAACTTTCGTCTGTGCCTCTTGACATGTCACTACACTTGTCTTGGTTACCCGCAAAATAATCCCACAAACTAGTGAAAATGAGTAAAAAAACAAATGTCTATGGAGAGCTTCTTTGCAAAGGGGAAAAGGCCACTTTACCCTTTTACCCCGAACATTTAGCTGCTGACAGAAAGTTACGTGTCAATCAAATCACCATAATTCCTCGGCCATTTGCTCTAGCAACGTGGTTCTAGCTGATTCTGAAAGTTGAGAAGCGTAGCTTCCGTACACTACCGTAATGTAGGTAATATACACGAAAGGCTCCACTTGTCAGCTTTCAGAATGAGCTGGAATTGCGTTGCTAGCACAAATGGCCAAGGAAGTACAGTAAGTTGGTTTATGCTAGTGACTCTGTATCACCAGTGACATGCTTTGTGTTAGAGGTTTCATTTTTATGCTGGTTGTGTTATTTTATTTTTGCTGTATTTGTCTTCCACATCTTGAAGGCCGGTCCACGAAAACAATGCTTATATTAAACCGGTCCGCGGTATAAAAAAAAGTTGGTGACCCCTGCTGTAGACCCATCATCACCTGGCTGTCATGTTGCAGTTAGTCAGACAAACTCAATTCAGAGAGGTCTTAAGCATGTCAAACAGCCATTTCAAATGGTTTCACAATTTCCAACAATAACAGACAGCCACTAATTTATCTTCTTTTCTGTAAGTACAATTTGAAATGAAAATGGATCAGAGCATTGGATTTTCTTTTATTGTGAAAAGTGATATTTTCTCAGAAATCTCAGATACTTTCAGCTTTTGTCTTTTGCTCAAGGTCTGATGAAGACCTGAAAAACTGTAACAGAAATTACAGTACAATACCATTTCACAGTGAACCCTCACAAAATAAATACAGAATGATGAAGAATAACCACAACGAAGACGTCCGCTGTGTTGACAGGTGACAACGAAGGTGTTTAGAGTTACTCACAAAGAAAATACAAAACTGCAGCATATTCAGTGTCTTCTGAACATGGGAGTGATTTTTGATGTGACTTGACTACTCTAACATGAACTGTAGGTGTGAGCATGGACAGTTGCATGTCTTCGTGTGTTGGGCCTGTGATAGACTGATGATCTGTCCAGGGTGAACCCCAGACAGACCCACAGCTGGGATAGACTCCAGCCCCTGCAGTGCATGGATGGATGGATGGAAGGATAGACTGTAAGATGAATGCAGCCACAGTGATGTCACCCATGTCACCCTCAATTATGCATAAACTTTAGTCTTAATTGGGGTGAGTTATATATAAATCAGACCCCATACACTTGTCATGAACATAAATTAGCCATAGAGACCAATACTTTGTTTTGTACCAATGTGCAATATTGTTAAGAAGGAATAAAACAAAGTAAACTATTATTTTCTGGCTGCTGGGGTGGGAAAAAAATACCAACTCATAAAAATACAGTAATTATCCATATTTACAGTACAGTTTTTAGCTTTAATTTAAAAGAGACCTTGCCCGATTTTTTAGTTTTTAATGTTAATGAAGGATATTGACACGTAAAAACAGTGAAACTGATAAAAATAATTTTTTGTTGTTTAAACCTAATTAATTATACAAGTTGTCAGTCGATTAACAAACAAACATGTCAAATTATAGAATGAATGCTTAGTTTCAGTTGTCAGTATTTCTTTTACACTATTAAACTCAAATTTACAGGTTTTGATAGGAAATTAAAAAAATATATGTATACATTTGAAAAATTAAAGTACATTTGTAAATGTAGGGTGTAGGTGAAACTGTAATGTGGTGTTCTCCTTCTCTATTAACCATGCTGTGTATTGTGAAAAAAAATGAAACTTATAGTCCATATAAAGATCTCATTGGCTAAGACAAATTAAATCTGTCAAAATAACCTTGTGTTCATCCTTCAAATCCAAGAACATACAAACACAAATGTATACACATGCATAGGGACACATCCTCCCTCCCTCCCTCTCCCTCACACACACACACACACACACACACACACACACACACACACACACACAGAAACATACACACAAACACACACATACAAACACACACATACATTCATGTTGATCTGTAGCCTTTTTTTTGTTGTGTGTCTGACACCATCAGTGGGGTATTTATCAGCTGAGCTGCAGACTTTGCAGCTTCTTGAACCCATAAATTATTCAGACTGCGGAGCTTCCGCTGCTGGGCCAGATAGCAGCAGAGACGATCATATTAAACCCTAACACGGGTCTGCCTCGCTGCCTCCCCCTACCCCCCTCAACTCCTCATCCTCCTCCTCCTCCCCCTTCACTGCCAGCCTCTCCTCTCCACAGCAGGTCCAATTCCAAACCGAGGATGATAAAACACTTTTTTTTTTCTCTTTCAAGCAAAGCAGAAAGGCTCAGATCTGCATCACAGCAACCACTAACCTCACATGTACCTTCACACACATCACACAGAATTCCTCTGCATTATGATATTGATTTCTTTCATTATCTGTCCACCAACCTCTGTTTTTTTTATGCAAATACAAACTCAAGTTGTGTGTGTGTGCTTTCGCGTGCATTGGTGAGTGTTTAATCATTCAGCTCGGCTCCAGGCAACAGACAACACATGCTAGCACAGTCAATGTCGAGGGAGGACTCTGTTGGTTTTTTTTTCTCTCCATCTTGCTGGCATTGCAAGAAATTGACACCAGGAAATCTGAATGCACGGCACGTCACTCTGCCGTGACAGATTATTTCTGCTACATTTGGGGGCCCCGGTCGTGTGCGATATTTGCATAATTGATTGCAAAACGATGAGACTTGGCTGTTTTGGTTGTGGGGCATACAGTACATTTAATACTCATTTCTTGTTTGGTGTGTTAAGTTGCATGGAGAGCAGTGGCAGATACATGCCCCGGGGCTCAGAGTGCACTGTGAGAAACGCTTGAAATTTTCATTTGGGTGTTTATTGTTAAGAAACAGACAATGATGGCTGTACAGTTGTGTGATAACAGTATTCAAACTGTAGTCTGATTTGTTATAATTATTGCTAACAAATTACAGGTTTTTGAATGAGTACACACACATATATACAGACAATCTCTGCCTGGTAATTTGTAAGGAAACCTTCCACCTCTGCTGGTATCATGTGGAAAAAGAAGCCACAATGAGCCATGTTTGCAAATTTAAGTGAGAAGTCACGGTTACAAACTGAAGTCAGAACATAATCAGAGACAGTTATCCGCATTCAGAGTGGTGCTTATGTCGATTTGCGAGTGAAACCTTCAGATTATTGAAATCACCTGCAATCCAGTTCACACCTGCTGATGTGTTTTGCTCATGTTGAGCTTTAAGCCTCATTTCACATCTGTCATCCTTTTACAACACACACACACTGACCTTTAACTCCAACAAATCCAGCTAATAGAAAAATATAGAAAATAATAAAGCAGATGGTAATGATGTGTGTGGGATAATGTGTTGTATTTCTAACTATAATAATCAGATTTTGAGCTATAAAACTCACCAGTTAAAATTCACTCAGTCACAGGAAAGGTGATTGATTGATTTGTCTTTGATTTTCTGTGTATAATGTATGATGTGATTGTATTGGGCAGAAAGTGAAAATTCAGTTCTTGAAGGTGATTTGTTGGTAGCAGGTGTCACAGCCCGGCTCCACACAGTGACAAAAACCCAGAGACCCCAGAGTTGATATCAAAATTATCCACATTCATTTCCACAAAATCAACCCAACACTCAGCCAGGATCTCCTCTCCCCTTTGTGAGCACGACTCCTGGGATCTCCTCTCCTGGTGAATGTAAGACCCCATCTGAACAGGAGGGAAGGAGAAAACTTAGCCCAGATGTAGCTCATTAGATGAACCCTCCATCCTCTGCGCCTGCAACACCAAACAGGAACACCCAGTGTCCAGGAGGAGGGGTGGTCACACAAGGAAAAAAAAACAACTGGAAAAGACCATTAGGTGAAGCTCACCATTTACCAGTCATTCTACAATCCTACCTTCCTCTGTGGTCAGGAGCTTTGGGTAATGCTCGAAACAGTAAGGTCACAGGTACAAGCAGCTGAAATGAGTTTTCTTCTGCAGGTGGTAGACCTCACTCTGCGTGATGGGGTGAGGAGTTCAGCCATTTGGACGAAGCTCACACTAGAGACACTGCTCCTCTACGTTGAGAGGAGGCAGTTGATGTGGTTTTGGCATCTGATCCGGATGCCCACTGGTAGCCTCTCATTGGAGGTTTGCCAGGCATGGTTACCTGGGCCACTGGGAGGATTATATCTCTCAGTTGACCTGGGAGCAGCTGAGGATCTCCCGGGATGAACTAGAAGAAATTTTGGGGGACAGGTATGTCTGGGCTTCCCTATTGTCAAAACGACCCTGATGAACTTAGCAGTTTAGATGCTGGATTGATACAAGCATGCAAAAATGTGCAGTGTAAGACTTTTACAAATGAAAATGTCTACACAATCAAATCAGAGCATCTCTAAAACAGCAGGTCTTGTGGGGTTTTCCTGGTATACAGTGGTCACCACCTACCAAAAGTGGTTCAAGAAAGGACAACTGGTAAAGCAGAGACAGGGTTATGGACATGCAAGGCACATGTGAGCATCAGGACTGGACCACACAGCAATGGAAATAGGTCACCTAGACTCATGAATTGTGTTTTAATGTCTTTCTTTCTTCTTGCTGCCTTTCATGTCGATATTACTTTGACCACCTGCAGACCTTCATGGCAGCTGTAGTCTATGATGGCAGTGGTCCATTTCAACAAGATAATGCTCTTTTCTTCCCTTCCTCAGGAGTTTGTACAACAGAGTAGATACCAAGTCCAAGTCAAACTTTGTGTACTTGCTGTTGAGAAATGCCCTCGGTCAGTGGTTTTCAAAGTGTGGGGTGCCAGAGACCTTCGGGGGGAGTGCGGCGTCAGGAAAAATAAACCAGAAAAATTAACTGTAAACATTTGGTCAGCTAACTTTGCTAACAGCTACATGTGGTGGAAAAGCAAGTACTGGTCACGACTGCAGGAGAAGGATTGGCTGCATTTATTTCTGTACGCACTGCATCCCTGCATCAACTTCCTGTGCGCATCTGTGCCCTTTTCCACCAAACAAGAACCAGTGCTAGTTCTGCGCTGGTGCTAGAGCTGGTGGTTACTTGTTTCAGATGGCGTTCCTCCAGGGAACACGTCATTACGTCACCATAAAACATCAGTACGTCACTGCATATGAAGCCGGTTCCCCAACAACCGGCCGCTACTTACAATTTACAACATGATTGAGCTAGCAAAGCGGTTTTGCATTGCTGCGTGTGGTATTTATTCTGTTTTGGGAGATCACAATGTCGTTACTGGCTGCATATGATGGCGCTATAATGATGCTTAAATGGAGGAGCTCATCATGTGCATACAAGTCCTGTTCCTGGTTTTGCAAGTCTACACTGAGATCCAGAACCAAAACATACAACTGTTAGTGGCTACCCTATTTTCACTACTATACTCTTCTACTATCAGTAGCTGTGTGTTTCCACCATCGCTCCCCCAGCTCCTGGGGTAGTCACTGCTGTTCGTGCTGAGCTCTGGCCCAGCAAGGTGTTGGTGCCTGACTTAGCCCCAGTTATAGTAGCTGGAGCCGATGCTCACGGCAGTGGAAACACAACAAACTGGTGCTAAGCATGGAAGTAGCACCAGTTCATGGTTGGTGGTAAAGGGGTACACAGACTCACTGTCCCCACTCAATTAGGGGTGAGTAAAATAGGGAGGCAGGATTGACAATCGGCTAACTACCGAGAGCTTAAGTGGAAAGAATTTAGGCAAGATGCTGAAACTGTGACGTGAAAAGCAGTGCTTGCAGTGATGATTTTGTTTGGTGTCTGACAGACTTTGATGTGTTTGATTTGAGTAAAAATTGCACAAATGAGCCTTACAATGCATGATTTTGTTGATTTTTATCTTTTACTCAGGCTATTGTAGAGTCTGTTTTGTCATTACTGGACCATGGAGAATTAATTGTTAAGTAACTCTAAGTAAGAGTAGTACGCAACTGTTACAAGTGTTAATGTGGGAGAACACTGAGCTATTGTTATTATTAGCAATTTAAAACCTTGATCAAAAAGTGTGTTCAAAACACTAAAAATATTTAAGACGTTGAAAATGTTTTTTGAACATGTTCGAAAAATAAAGATTGTACTTCATTGATTAAGAATAGAAACAGCAATTTTTGGGGTTGTATGTGGTGGAGATGGGGTGGGTGGGGGAGGTCAATGCGTTTTATATTCTCTTAGGGGGGGCTCACCCTCCCTCACTTTGAAAACCCATGCCACATGATTCTCACAGTGTCTGTTATCCACAGCTTGTGACACTGTCCTTCAGTTCATCAGTCCCCTGAAGCATCTGAGAGCTGCAGGACATGTTGACAAATCTGTAAGTCATTCACCTGGGGACGTGATGGCAGCAGGATGCACTGTGGGAAGAAGCAGAGTGATGGTCTGCACGGTGTTCTGCTGGGAAACCTTGGGTGCTGCCTTTCATGTTACTTACCACATGCAGCCCTTCATGGCAGCAGTCCATTTCAACAGGGTAATACTCTCAGTAGCAGAAGTGATATACAGCGTTCATCCCAGATTGTAAGACATAGTCCATGGATGTCCAAGTAGAACTTCAGGTACTTGTACTTTGCACAGCTTATCCACAGCTGCTTAACACTATATAAAAATCATCGCCTCAAATTCATCAGTCCCCTGAAGCATCTGAAGGCTGCAGGACAATGAACATGAATCTGGATTCAGAAATCTCACATCAGAGTGCAGTGACAATCTACACAAACATGCACCGTGTTTATCTTCATGAAATCATGTGTAGCACCACTGTGCTACCAAATCAGTGCTGCATACATTGGACTACCCTGTTGTGACTCAGTACTCTGCTCTACACATGGGAAATAAAGTGGCTCATCAAACCTGCGCCCTGTTGCCTACTTTTATTTTATTTTTTATGTTAAAATACATTACGGTGCAAATGTTGATGTGTCACATTCCTATGATATGATGCAACCATTTATGAGATGAGATACAGTAGAAATGAAAACAGCTTGTATTGATGTGTCACATAAACGCCATCATAAGCCTCTGGCTGTAGATTTGAGGGACTGTGTGTTCACGATGTGCCACAACGCATTAGTCACACGGTGTTATCATTTCCTGAAGACTCCATTTGTTAGACAAGTAATTTTCAGCTGCACAGCAAACAAAACCATTGGGATTTCAGGTGATGAGTGTAGATATTTTTGGTATGTGTTATGGATGTATCTCTTCTAGCTGTTATCCAAAAAGCATCAGCCTTCTGACAGCACTCCGTATCAGGGATGTTGATATGGATGCAACCATTACTTTTTAATATAATGTTTTGTTAATTTGATATTAGACACTGAGGGATAACTGAAGCAGTGATTTGACAAGACAAGCAACAAGATGGAGCTGTTGAAAAATGCATGCTGACCTCAGCTCCACAGTTCATTCTTGACCTTGGAAACAGACCAAACAATCTCAGCTCATGGTTACTTGCTCGCTTTATTCTGGAGTTTTTCACTATAACTGTATTATCTGGTGATGAGGACCGACATGTTCAACAGCTCCACAACAAACGAGCGAGTGGACCTTGAGGCTGTTTTCTCAATTGTGAAGCCTTCCACCCACCCAGGCAGCATGAGGTCGCCAGTAAAGATGCCCTGTTTTCCAGGAAGTTTGGCATTTCATGAGCTCTTTAACTCTCTCTAGCATCAGGCGCTTACTGTTATATCTGTTATTAAGGCATATGCTGCCCTACTACTGTGCTTCAAATGGGGGTAGCGTTTGTTGCGCTACATTTCTTTTGCATTAGTATTGGTTGCAATAACACCAGTGTCACTGACTTGCTGTTATAAAGTAATGTCATTGCCTACGACCCCACAGAGTAGCCTTAATATGTGTAGTAGGAAGATATGTAGAGTGTAGTCTGTAGATCTGAAGCTCAGAGCTTCAATATTCATATTATTGTTACTTATTCCACATTGTGGCAGTGGTTGACTCATACACATGCCAAAGTATCAGTTTTTTATGTTCCACTTTTATTGGCAGTAAATGTCAGCAGATGTGGGTTGATCTCTGTTTTGGCTCCAGATGACAACGATAAATTCAACTTTTTTGTGCAGATATGAAAAAGTACCATCCCCATAGCATAGTTAGATATTTGATATTAGATATTTCCACATTGATACGTTGAGAAAAGTATCATTTGTGCTGGTAATTAGTATATGTCCATGGCAATGCGCTAGCTGAAGTTGTCAAACAACCAATTACATGTTTCGTTGGCTAATTAGCTGTCTAGCAGAAGAAGTGTGAAAACGTGTCCCTCATCAAAGATTTCCCTCTACTCAAGACTACAGGAATGTTTCTCCTTGTTTTCTGCTTTCTTTCTCATTTTATTTTTTCATGTTTATGTTTTCTGTCCTTTGACCACAACATTTCATGGTCTGTTGCTTGTTCTGGAGTAAAATTACAAGTATGGTCCTCATTTTATACATTTTTAGTCCTCACATTTCTCACAAAATTGTTTCCCAGCAACCACATCGAACTCTTCTTCTTCTTCTTCTTCTTCTTCTTCTAGCTCAACTAAAAGCCAGCTCCCACATCAGTGTTGACATGTGAAAGTCTCTCTGAACCAGGGTTTGGTTTGTCCACTTTCACTGCCAGAAACATGGTGGCACAAGATGGCGGCCTCCTCTACAGGACTTGCTCCCTTTGCAAATATAAAGGGCTCATTATAACTTCACAAAAACAATAGTTGTGTTCTTCAGAATTCCACAGAATAATAAAAACATGAATATTGTACATAATTTCTGCTAATAGACTCTTTAAATGTGCATTTTAAAGATAGCAAGCAAGGAAAAAAGAAAAATAACTCATTAAACAGAACACAATATGAAAAACTGTGTTTAATTTCCACACATTTAAAAGGTGATTTTTTTTTCTATTCTTTTGCTGACACAAAACTAAACTGAAGTCTCGAGTCTTAAGACCTTGGTTCATCCAGTATTTCACTGATTTCTTGGAATAACAGTGCATTCACCTGAACACAGTGTTCATCATGTTCTTGATGCAAAATATTGAATGTGCGCATAACTTTACATTTATTTAAAAACAAAACTCTACAGGAAACTCAGAAGAAGTTCACTCCAAGAAAAAAGTTCTGGAGCAGAAATGGAAAAATGGAAAACTTCCTGCTCCTGTCCTTATTTTTCCTACTTTTATTAAAACTGCTGCCAGAGGTGGTACTTCAAATGCTCCTGAATTTGACCGGTTGTTAGTGGAAGTGTGGCTAATAACAGTTTCCAGTTACACGGGAACAGCAAGTGTTGGGAAATAGTCTCTTTATGCTGTGGTCTGAGGCGCTGATGGATTTTTAACGAGTATCTCCCAGGTCTGGCTCTGGTCCCGACTGGGTCTGCTAACAGAATGCAACGTATTGTTGCAAATGAGCATGAAGACATTCACAAACATCTGGCATTTCACTGTGGGTTTGTGTCTTTTGTCCTGAGGAAACTGTCCAAACCGCCCATTTAGGCATTTGTAAATTCAATTTGGAAAAACAAATGTAATTAATTTGACTTCTGCCTTTGCCAAACATCATGATATTACAGACTTTCCAGTGCACACAAACAGGATTAAAAAATAAATAAATCTGGTTCATACCGAGCACCCAAACAAAAGATGAAAGGTAATATGGATTTTTACACAGAATATCAATGTAACAGTTACCGCACACACACACACACATCTCCAAAAGGATTTCAACAAACACGTTTTATTCAGCTGGTAATGAAGTGTAAAAACGTTCAAGGTGTTTGCATCTTTAATGAATTGTAGATATTTTTTAGCTAATTTCTGATCAATGTAAGTCAGTGTAATAAAAAAAATACATCAATTAAATTGGTGGTCATCAAAAATGTGTAATTTGTGTGCTCGTATAATTAATTTGAGAGTTTGATTAATGCACACTAATTAGTTTTTCTCTATGACATCTGCTGGATTTTATAATTTCATATTTTTTTCTTTAACTGTCGAGCTGCCCGACTCGACAGCTTAACACAGAAGTAAAACTGAGTGTGAGTGCTGATTTATTATATTGGTGAGCATGTGAGAGACAATTACTATACCTTAACCCTCTGGGCTCCATGCTGGCAATTTGTGCCCACGTCACTTTCATTTTTTTGACCATTTTAGTTGTGTCAGTACTCAGTATCGGCTGATTATCGGCATCGGCCATTTTTATTTATCTGACAGCTGATAACAGAACAGTTTAAAACTGAGTTATTTTGGCTCCGATGGAGTCATTTCTCTGTCTACAGCCACTACATAGTGTCCAGTATTGTTCCACCCACAGTCCCATCTGATTGGTTACACAGTACAAGTAACAGCCAATCAGCAGCTAGGGATGCACGTGTAGCCAACTGGGCAACTTTCTCTCTAAATCTGGAGACTTTCCAAATCCTCTTGGTGACTTTTGTTGTCAAATACGACGAACGACAAATCTAGTGACTTTTTGTGTCATTGGAGACTTTTCCAGTGTTTTGGAGACTCTGATATGAAAGCACGTCTCGTTCTGCAGTTACTGTCCTCAACACACCCGTCCCAAAGCCCACACAGGAGGTCAGTCTCACGGTGCACTCCCAGCTAGAGTCAGAGCAGAGAGGAGACCCACACCACTCAGCGTCCACACTGCAAATGAATTTACGCAAAGCCACCACTGATTCCACACTGGCTTACAGAGCGGGATTTAAATGTAAATGTTTCTTCACTGTCACACTAAAATAAATCACTGCATTTCACTCACACAGCCTCAGTCACTCACTCTATATTCTAACATTTAACAATACAGGACAAAAAGGATGTATATAATGTGGTCTAGACAAAGCATTTAAGTCATGAAGTTATTCTGAGAAGTGATGGTCTATTTCCAAGGCAAAATTATTATTGTAAATTATGCAAATTAGGTGATGATGTCATTTAGCAACTTCTAGCAACTTTTGGGACAGCCAATAGCTACTTTCCTTACTAGGAAGTTGGCAACACTGGATGAGGAGTGCTCACACACACACAGATGGCAGAGAGAAGAAACATTTATTTAAGTTTTCATTTAACTGTATAAAAAGCTGATCTCAAAAGCTGTGGAATAAAAATATGCTAAAGATTTGCTAAAGTGTTGGAGTGTGAGTTATTCAAAATTTTAATGCAAATGAGTATCGGCCCAAAATATCGGTTATCGCCCTCCTTGACTACTAATAATCGATATCTGTATCGACCCTGAAAAAACATATTGGTTGATCTCTAGTTCATACATATGAAATTTCCCAAGGGTGTGGAGTTTTCTGTGATTTTTTTTTTTCAACTTCAGCTTTTGAAATATATCAATAATATTCTCTGTACATCTACAACTCAGCTCTATCAAGGTAGGCTAAGTCTTGGCCAATTGCACATTTTTTTTTAATTCCTTGTTATTTACAGTATTAAATACTTAGATAATTATAATTAATTTGTGAAATTACTTTCATTCTAAACTCAACACTGGAAAATTGTAGTTTTTAATGTTTTCTACCAAATTGTGTTCTTTGGCCATTTTTGTCCAAGGGAGCTTTTTCATGTAATGTTCTTGGTTTCCAATAGGGGGTGCATGATGGTTACTAAACTTCAAAGGAGTGAATGAATGACACAGTTTTGAGTGTGTAAAATTATAGCACAAACATATATTTGCAAGATAGAGCAAAACAAATGATGACCTCCAAGTTGCAGTGAATTTCTGTTGATGCAGGCTATTGAGCTCTGAGTTACCCATGCAATCCTGGCTTTGATGTACATGTTCAAGAAAATCTGGGTCAGCTGTGATGTGTCAACCTCCTATGCCTGAAGGATACAGATTTACACTGGAAAACCAACCAGTAGTTCCCAGGAAGTTAACCAGAGATGGTCACACTGGACATATTTTTTCTTCATTGGCAGAGGAACTCCTCAAAAGAAAACTAGCTTTGGTTGGCAAGATCAGGAGGAACAAACCTGAGCTTCCTCCCCAGCACCTCCAGCTGCAACAGAGGGAGATTCTGTCATCTGTCGTCACCTTCACCAGAACTACAATGGTGGTATGAGAGAATGTGATTCTTCTGAGGACAGAGCACAGGCAACCAGCAGCCAGCAATGGTGATAACAGGAAGCCTGCAGCAATCCTGGACTACAATAGCTGCAAAGGCGGTGTGGATAACCTAGACAAGGTTGTTGGCACCAACAGTTGTCACAGGAAGACCTGGTGCTGGCCACTGGCTCTCTTCTACAATCTCCCGGATGTCTCAGCATACAATGCCTTCGTGTTGTGCAAATCAGTCCACCCTGAGTGGGAGTCCTCTAAAACCTGCAGACAGAGGGTGTTCGTGGAAGAGCTGGGGCGCATGCTGGTGACCCCAGCAATTGCAAGTCGGCCTTGTCACCCACGCTCAACAGCTGATGCTGCCATTGTTACCGGGATACAGCAGTCTGAATCAGGGCACGACCCACAATCCTCTAGCAAAGGTGCGAACTGTGTCCTCACGGGAGAAGACCAACAACCACTTGCTCCACCTGTAGAAAGTGTGTCTGCAAGGACGACACTGAGCATGGACACACAGCCACCACCGAAACACACTACTCTCTCTCACATAGTTACGTATGCTGCTGCAGTTCTCTTGTTCTCTATAAAAATAAGTTTTACTTGTTCAAAATTTTTTTAAAAAGTTTTGCTTTTTGAAATGAAATGAAAATACATTTTTACATCAATTATATGTTAAAAGAAAATTGACAACTTTCTCTTTTTTCCTGAAAAGTTCCTGATAATATGTAGTATAACTGGTATTTACAGGGTTAAAATTCTGGAATTAATTAAAGATTTGGACTTAATGATCAGGACTTATGCCAAATTGAATCAATTAAGCAGTGGCAGTAGTAGTATATAGCGTTTGTACAGCAGTTTATACAGAGATTTTTGTCCAATTTTGAACAAAATTTTGGTTTTCATGATGAGGACTGATGCAAATTTTAAAAATCAAGTTTGTGAAAGTTGAAAAATCTTTGAACATATATTAAGTTTATGACACTTTGGGAATACCAACAGGAAGTGGCCATTTTTGGCCATGAACACGTGAGTGGGAGATTTATCTACTTTACTTTCCCTGCCCAAAAATAACAATGCATAATAAAACATTTAGCTGTTTATCATTTACATATCTCAGACTGTGCAACTGAAAATAGGTGAAAAATCAGTAGCACTAAGAATATAGAGACTTGTCATTTTTGAGGTTGTTCACCAATAATTGTTTACAAACTGGCATTGAAGGGTTAAAAAATTAAAAAGCTTGGGTAAAAACTTTCTGTCTCTTAGCGGCCATTTTTGGCCACGATGAGGCTGAGAGGGTCATTCTGAACAACTTGACGAATGTTTGCTGAGGATTTTTTGGGTATACATAATAACTCTGGAGATTGCTTTTTTTCCCTCTTCTCTCCTACTGTTTAACGGTGGGCGCGACTCCTGTTGCAGCATGGCCATTCCTCCTTAAGTATGGGAAACTTAAATTTCGTTTTTCTTTGGACAATGACAATAAAGTATATCTGAATCTGAATATGAATGTACACGTCAAAGCTCTGCCAGGTACATGGAGCAAGTCGTGCTCCATGTTCCTTTTTTTCATTATCCACAGGAGATCACTTTCCTCGGAGTACTAAAGGTAGCTGGAACATAATAACCTGTTATTAGTATTGTCCAGAGGCTAAATTATGTAAATGGAAAATAGATTGTACTTTAGCGCCTTTTTACTTTCTACAAAGTACTTTTCAAGTGTTTGTCGCCGCAATTTCCCCATTCACACACACACACACACACCAATGGAAACACAGCTACCATGCAAGGTGCTAGCTAACATGGGGAGCAACTCATGGTTCAGAGTCTTGCTTGCTCAAGTGCACTATGCACCCAGCCAGAGCCAGGGACTAAACCATCAAGTATATGATTTGACCCACTTTTCCACCTGAGCCACAGCTGCCCCTATCTTGATTCATGGTGTCAAAATAATGCTAAAGACATATAACAACCACCTCGCTAATGGTGCAACACAATGCATGATGGGAGATACAGGCCGGCTGTCATAGCAGAACATTTGTTTTAGTTCACGGTGACTCAGCTTTCACAAGTCCAGTACCTTTTTAAAAATGTGGGAGTGGGACCAGCTTCACCATAATTACCATCTTGGATTGGGATTTCTGGAGGCACTGATGTCACTCGGGGGTTCTCCAGCTACTAGACCCAGTACCATAGGCCTACTCGATGCCCCTTTCAGATTCAGTAGTGCCACTAATAATCCACCAGCCCATCCCTAATGTTTCACTCATTTAATGACTATCCTAAGCTAATGCTACCTGGCTGATGTAAACAGGGACACAGCTGTGATGGTTCAACCTGTTGATCACATCCACTGGAAGGCCTGAAGTGTTGCTGACTGTGCTTTACACTGATTGGTGGTGGGAGGGGAGGGAGGCTGAACCACAGCTGCTGGCCCACTACAAAAAGTCCAAATTGTATCTATAGCTAGCACCTGACCACAGCATTTCAGGATTTGGGGGTCACTGCACCCTGCCCCATCTTTAGGGAGTTGAAGTGTGACATGTTTGTCGGTGGTAGACCAGCAGATACAGCTGATTTACTGAAATTTTCACCTCAACCGTATTGTGTGTACAGAGATTGGTCTGAAAAGAAGAAAATGGCCTGATTGGTTGGAGGTAATAGTAAAGGCAACAGTAACTCTGATAATCACTAGATACCACAGAGGTCTGCTTCTCTGAACACACAGCAACCTTGAATCAGGTGAGCAGCAGAAGCAGGAGATGACACTTAGTGCTACTCGTGTTAGCTAAGAGGAGGCAACTACAGAGAGAGACACCAAACCTGAAATGGAAGATTGGAAAAACACTTCCTGGTCTCAGGAGCCTCTATTCTAGCTGCCACGTTCAGATGGCACAGTCACATGTTTGTAAACAACATGAAAACATGGATCTGTCCTTTTCTGTGATAGTTCAGGCTGCTGCTGCTGTTGTAATGATGTGGGGGATATTGTCTTTTCACACTTTGGTCCCTTTAGTACCACCTGAGCATCATTTAAACCCCCCAACCTGCCTGAGTGTTGTTGCTGACCATGTCTGCCCCTTTATGACCACAGTATCCTCTGATGGCTACTACCAACAGGATAACACACCACGTTACAAAGCTCATATCACATCACACTGGTTTCCTGAGCACGACTGGGAGTTCACCACACAGCTCTGGTGTTTGAGGAGCTCTCAAAGATTCATAAAAGAACAATATCATATTAGTTAGACCAACAAGAGAAGGAGCTGCAGCAGCGAAGAGCATCAGAATGAATGTATGAGCAGGGTGATGGTGGGAAAAGCCTGGTTACAGTGTAATGTCAGTGCTGTACACCTGAATAAATGTGAAACCCATCGATCATGGAAGCAGCACCAGCACCACTTCTGGGCTTTGCTGAAGGCATACAGATGAGGACTTATTTATACTTCAATATTTTATTCAAAAATCTGATCTTTCACAGCAACTCAGAAAGTCAAACCTCACAGCGCTCCTCTTAACTTTAGTAGAAACTGTCAAATGAGGTGAAGGGGTGTGTGTGTGTGTTTGTGTGTTTAAGATTTTAAGATCTTCTCCCAAAATTTAAGGTTTGTTTGGTGCATTCAGTCATGACCTGCTGTGCAACTGTGTCTGGTCTTGAATCGCCAACAGAAACATGATCTACTCGTCTACTTCACCTCGTGCCATTCAACCTGATTGACAAACAAAATCACGAGGCTGTCTAATGGGAAGATGTGTTGTTTCTTTATAATTTTTTGCTTTTTTCTTCCACTTATTTCCTCTCTGATCTGATAGTAAGACCCATGCAGCTTGGAAATGTTGCTCCTTATATAGATTCATCTACAAACAATAAAATACAGACAGGACAAACTGATTGATCAAGCTGCACTGCACTGTATGTTAAACAGCCTGTGTTCACACCAAGTGATTTTTCCACTGGTTGCAGCTGTTATCAATACAAACCCCAGGAGAACTGGCATTTATTGCACTGAGTGCCGTGGACACAAAATCCAATGCGCTCTGAGCACTTTCAGCTGGGAACAATTTAACTTTTCAAACACTGCTGCACTTGTCAATGTCACATTTCTTTCACCAACCAAATACGATATCAGCACACTTACAATGGTAGAGGAGAAACTGATTCTGGTTGTCACTGACAACCTTGTAATTTATGATCTAATGTCAAAGAGATACCGTAAATAAACAACTTAAAGATATAAATATCAAACTGGATCCTGTTTAATCTGAAATGAGCCTTGAAACAGGCGTCATCCAGACGTTACTCTTGTACCAGTTGGTGGTCCTGACCTCGCTGCTTTCTTTTGTGATTTACTTCATGCATCCAGACTCTTCTTATCAAACATTCATCTATGCACACGTCAAAAACTGTTATCAAAGCTGAGATTCGATTTCTTTCCATTGCTTCAGCTACGTTTTCTGAGGTAAACTTGATGTTCAGGTGAACAACATGGAAATGCTAGAACACAGTTTCTGTAACCAAGGCCCAAATCTTATTTAGCTTTAGCTCCTGTAGCTACTCTGGGAAAGGAGTGGAATCAACACAATACATTCATAATAGTAATCAAGCTGAAATTTTTAAAAAAATCTCAATGAGATACATAACAAAATGAATCAATGATAAACAAAAGAATGGGCCAATGGCTACATTTTTAAATAATCTGTTTCCTGTCAGTCAAAACAAGTAGGTCTGCGTCAGTGAATATCACTGACAGCTCACACATTTATAGAAGCATAGAATAAATATTTCAATTACATGTACAAGTTTTATAAAATATGCAGAATACTTCCAGTAAAACAGCCATTTTCAGACATTGAAGACTATGGTTAAGAAATGTTTTATTGAACTGATGTGTTGAGGTAAAACAGCTTTAACTGTTAATTTTTTATACAGCTATTTATTGTAATGTTTATTTATTTCACTATTCATAAAGATGTATTAAAATGATTAAACAAACATGATTCTGTAGTTGTAATAGGGAACTCCTGTTGTTTACACATCAGCACACAAAGTGCAGTCCAAACAGTTTCTCACAGTCAGTGATGCTTGTCACCATAGTTACCGTCTCTCAGTCTCTGTACCAGGATGTTGTACCTGCTGCCAAAGAACTCAGTGACCCTCTGACAGAATCTGTTTTGTTCTCCTCAGACCAGCTTTAGTGGCTCATGTCGTTACATGGAGCTGTAGTTTGCATAACACTGTGACAGGCAGAAGGACAAGGCAGCAAATTAACGCTCTATTGTCATTTATTTTCTGTAGCTATATGGAAACACAAGCATGAACTAACTTCTCACCATTTGGCCTCAAAAACTTTTCTCACATCTGCTCATTAACACTGAAAAGCATTTATTCTGACATCATTTGTCATCAGAGTTTGCAGCGATTTTATTTACGTACATTTCACTTTGTGAATAACAATAGGTAGATGGGAACACACTTAGTCTTTGGATGAATGACCTCTTCACACATTGAAAGGCAAGAAAAAACTCCACTTAACAACAGACTGAACGAAAAAAACATCAGAGAATTGATTGACAGCTACTGCCGATGCTTCTCCGTTGCTTTTAACAAAACATCTGATGCAAATTGCTGTTATGTTTTATAATAATAATAATGATGCATATTCAGTCATGTAGTGTGTAAACAGGAACTCATGGCCAATTAACTTGATGTTCAGTGTAATGGACTGGAAGGAATCGCTAGAGGTCACTGACTTAATGTCAGCTTGGACTGTACGTGCTAAGGAATTAAAACATGCAGTACTTTGGTCTCAGCCTCTGTTTTCTCTATATTCTTGGCATTTTTAATGTTACCATCAATCCCTATTTGTGTGGTCTTTCTTCCTTCTTCTTTTTTTCTTTTAAATAATTTGATATGCCTTTTCTTTGTCTCCACCAGGTGATTCAGACCATCCGAGCAGCAGATCTGGACAACTTTGCAAATGGAAAGTTCTCCTTCTACGTCCCTGCTGACCATCAAGTTAGCAGTAATTTTACTGTGAAGGACAACGGAGGTAAGACCTCAGAGAGCATGTCACACTTGGCACAATGGGAGCAGGGAGGTGGAGAAGCACAGATACGGGTCAGTGCTTTAGGTTAGCAGGTAGAAAGAAAACAGGAAGAAACAGGTTGTTGTTGTTGTTGTTGTTGTTTAGCTCCCAAACTACAGATCATCTTCCTTTTCCACCACAGATTGCTTGTACTCTTAAGATTAACAACTGGTCCCCTCACACCTAAAAACTGTTCCCACCAACCACAGCAGATTCTCGTTATTCATCGTTTGATAGGCACAAACCTGAGGACTGAGTGTAAGTGAGACCTGAGTGTCTCTCAGGTGATGCTCTACATCTTTTCACCAGCCTCATTAACTTATTCAGTTCAAGTCTCTGAGCTTTCACACAGAAACTTCTCTTGTTTTATACAAAGTTTGTATAAGTTGTAAGATCCCCAGCTTTACTGGTTCAGCCTCAGTTTAAGATGGTCCTGTTTTTAGCTCCAAAGATCTTTTAGGAATTAACCCTGTAACACCTGAGAATCCAAATTTCCACCTGGACTTTTTATGCTTATTTTGATTTCAAATTCAAATTTAACATGCAAAATCTAACATTAATGTGCAGTTGCAGTGTTTTTGTTCACTAAAAGTCTAAAATCAAAATCTGTTTTTGTGTTTTTCTGCTATTTTTGTTTCATCGTCACTGTTGTTACACTCTTACAACACATAGTATACAGTAAATCAGCTGTTTTACTGACTTCTGGGAGAGGCGCTACTGAAATTACAGTAATGACACCATATCCACTGTAAAATGCAACATCTCAGCTCTCAGAAACCATTGGAATTTTCCAATTGCGCAAACCGTGATGTAATTACGGTAATCCAAAGATGCATGTGTAGACCAGTCGCTGACGACATGCTCTGAATTAAAGGGTTAAGTGATAAACTACTT
>OOFC01047531.1:0-11994 GCA_900323345.1 Pseudochromis fuscus
CCACGGCGTGTGATCTGCTATTTTGGCACTGTGATTAGGTGGTATTATTAGTGCCGTGATATTAAGTCGTCTCATTTTAGGGAGGCGGGAGCGAATGACAGCTCTGAAACAAGCGTTTGACACTAAAACCGTCACTAATGCTAATTCCTCCAGTGCTCGTAAAAACATTAATCTTTAATAATGACACAAAGGCCTTCTGTCAAGGGGAGGGGTTACTTCCTGTCCCCTCACAACCTCTGACAGCCTCACTCAATCAACAGCTCGCTATTTTTAAATTTGGTGTGCATCAAGACAAAAAAAAAAAACCCTGACTGAACTGAGAGAGAATAGGCGATGTGACACATGTAAGGGATTGAATCGGTGTCTTGTGTGTGCCTTTGTGAATATCCAACGAGGGTGTCCTTCTTCCTCTCACCATGAAAAGCATTATGTTCAGAAACAAGAAAACATTTAGCACAAGCTGAAAGAAAACAAAAAAAACTATCAGTAATGGAGGTCACGGGTGGCTAGCATCCACGCACTTATAATTAAACACAAAATCACAAAATGGATTTGCAGTGTGTACTCGCGTCTCTGCTTGTGTCTATGCGTGAACATTTGGCTAAAGATATTTCTCACAGTGCAATTTACCGGTCCAGCGAGACATTTCCATTTCAACTGAAGGGTTTTGTTATTCAGAGACTCCAGCGTTTGTGTGTGTGTGCGAATGCACGGCAGCTAGTGAACAAGAGATTTAAAGAGAGAGCTTCAAACTGCAGTGAAATGAGTCAGAAGGGGGGATTAGCAAGGGGTTATAAGCCTGTTGTAGGAGTTAGGGCCTTTTTAGCTGAAGATCAGACAGAAGGCAGCGCTACAGCCAAATCAGACGCTGTGTTCTTCCCACACTGCTCTTTGCTTTCTCCTTATCATTGCTGCTGTTTAATGACTGCTGCGCATGCTCCCGGTCGTAACTCCAGACTATCAATGCAGAGAGAGAAAAAAAAAAAGAAATCTGTGGTCTAATTGTTGAGTAGCAACCTGCATGCTGAGCCAATACAATGGGAAAGAAGAAAAGAAGAAGCGACATGGGCGTCGGTCAATGATTGTTGTACAAACTGACTGACTGAAAAATGGGGTGAAAGGTATAATTTTCCACAAAGCAAAACACAAATCACATGAACAGCCCCACTGGGATGTGTTTACATGTTGGACATACACATGAATGTTACTCAGTCGCAATCAGTGGCCCCGTACGAACATGTGTCTGTCACATAATTGACAGAATAAATGGCACTGTTGTCGGGGTTTATTCATGTTTAAAGCCCTGAGTAGAATACATATAAGGGAAACATAATGAGTCTGTCTTGTTAGCCCATTAGCTCACACAAAAAAGATCCAGTTGGTTGCTTTTCCTTCCACAAACGTGCGTGCACACATATGCATGTTTTCATTCATGCGTTCCCCAATGAACACAGGCATAATTGCATGCCACGTCTCACACCTTCTGTTTGAGCTGGTAAATGAAACGATGTGAGTGTGACAGATGAGAGCGGGGTGTGGCGTCACCCTCTCTGGCCAAACACTCTGCATGTCGTTAGGTCTAAAACCAGAATGACTTAAGTACCCACTGTGGGATTGGCCTTTTTCCCCCAATTAGGCTTAGTTATTTTAGACATCTGCCAAAAAAGCGCAGCAGCCCAGCTCATATTTCACACTGTATAAGAGCTCGCCTGGTTGCCCAAGATGATTTGCTTGCGAAGTGTCTGAGTTTATGTTGGTCGTAAAGAATTAAAGCGAGCTGAAGGAGTCGACACAAAGTGGACGCATAGATCGTCTGAGACACAATGACACATTTTGAATTCGGTCCTAGATTATGACCTAAAGGCAGATCACATGAGGGATCCAGTCAGACGTGAGAGCCACATTTAGGACACTGTTTTCTGTCATTTGAACTCACTGCGCGAACATATTCCTCTTCGCCCTCAGAGATGAATTTGGTTAAAATTTGGCGAGGGTTATAATCAAGGCTGTGTGTGTGCAAATGACAGGAACATGATAGTGCATTTCTGCATTTTGAAATAAACACGCATATGATGGAGCAGTCTGCCGGGAAGGAGACGGGGAGGGTGATGACAGATCATTCCACTTAAACAGCAAACACACACACACACACACACACACACACAGCAGTCCTGATGCAGACAAGCCTAGAGATAAACAGACGCACACACACACCTTTAAAACTGTATAGCGATGAGATTTGGCTGGCAGCCAGTAGAAGATATTACAACCATAATTCATTACTCGCTTGGCCTGGGCTGAACCTGGATTCAGGAATGAATAGAAACAAATAAAAAAAGAATTTGTAATTTTTCTGCATCAAAGGGACTTCAAGGGAATTACAGTATATTGGAAAACAGGTAGAGTGGTATGCTGGAAATAAGAGAAATTGATTGGAAACTACAAGAAACCAGAACATTTGGTAGAAAAAGAGCATCTCCGAGTATAGTACAATGATGGAAATACTCACTTGAACCCTAAATAAATTAGACGGGGTTTATGAGTTACAAAGTGAATAAAAAGGAGAAACTGAAAATGAAAGAAAGACTCACTGCCAAAAAAGCATCTTGAAAATCATTCACTTCCCGTCTTTCTTTAGCCACTGTCCTCTATTTACAGGGCAAGTGGTGGGTTAGTGCTTTTTAAAATATGCTCAGGAAGGGATTTTAAGTATTGAATTTTTTTTATTTTTTTGAGTTTCTTTCATTAGACAGATTAATCCCGCTATTAGCCAACAATGCAGAGGCTCTCCAGTCTCCTTAAAAGACACACACATTCAAAATATGGAAAATGAATAGAGGACCCTTTGTGAAACACACACATTCCTCCATCATATTTAATGGTAAACTGTTTGATTTGCTAGAGCCTGTGTTTTTTTTACACCTCTGTCTATAATAAAAAGGTTTAGACTCTCAATGAATACTGTTTAAGTATCAAGGTTTACAGTTTTTGTTTAATAATTCAAACATCGGACCCACTTTCTACTGATAGAGAGCAGCAGCTAATGTGAAAAGGTATCGTCTTTAAACTAAAACTACTCCTGCTACTTCTCTTATGCTCACAGACATCACACTGACTCCAGCAACTACCAGTTACACATATTTCACACATGGTTGTGTTTTATTGCCAAAAGTGTTATTGCTATGTGGTTTTCAACAGACATGGGTCTTTAAGAGTTAGTGGCCATATGTATATAGGCTGCTTTCAAGGGTCCTATTACTCTGATGAATTGGATTTCCAGCACCCAAGCATGCCAAGAGGAACCTAAAAAAAAGGGTGCCATTTACTGAAAACAGACAAAAAGCACCCATCACAACAATTTTGATCATAACCATAACTGACATTTATGATTCATTATGTTCCGGGAAAGAGAGCGACAATCTGTTCCTGCGAATAAAAGCCTACAAATCCGTTTGAGCTCGTTTTAAAAGCTGGATACGAGACGATGTCAATCAAAGTCCTGATCAAGCAAATGTGGGCTTGTTTGTTAGCCAATCAGAGCTCGGCCTTGATTAGGTGCATCCTTCTGTTGAGTCACGAGGTCCTTCACCAGGACTGTAACATGAAAATAAGTAGGCTGGGAATGAGATGAGGAGGGTGAATGCCAACAAAGATAAAAATCCGTAGCAAAGACGAGTGGGATAAAACAAACTCTTTCAATGCCACGCCTCCAGAGCTGGAGTGCATTTAAGGGCTTCTCATAAATATGTGATGATTGAATCCACAAAGCGAGCACAGAGTCCCCAGCACAGTAAAAAATGTAAAGTTAAGAAACACATACGGAGGAACGAGAAGTGACAGAGCCGGAGGAGGCGCAGGGGAGACAAAGTGACACACATTTGCACTTTATCCGAACAATGGCTGATATAGTCTGCCATTGAATGGTTACCTAATCCAGTGGTTCCCAAGCTTTTTTTGTCTCTGACGTGGCACCAGCTGGGATTTAAATAACCCTTCACTGACCCCAAACGTCATCTTCTAAACGATAGATTACTTCTCTAATGCAATTAAACAGTCACAAAGAGGATACGTTACTATTTTTATATTTGATCAATTGCCAGACTCCCAAAGCTGGATGGTTACTTTTAGCTAATGGTTCCAACTACTCCGCTAACTGGTTTTACTACAAGCTAGCTGTTTCAATTATTGATCCAGAACTTTTAGTTAATAGTTTCAACTTTTAATCATTTACTTTGAGGATATTTACTTATTTTGAACAATTATCTGGTACTTTTAGCTAACTGTTTTGGCTGTTTATGAATTACTTTTTGCAAATGTTTTCAACTCTTTATCCTTTATTTGAAGGTAACTTTTTAGATTACTATCTGTTACTTTTAGCTAGCTGTAAACTAGTAAACCATTACTTTTAGCTAAGTATTTGTTAATACCTTTTAGTAGCTATTTTTACTTTCCATCCCAATAAGCAAGGTATTTCATTTCACTTTTAGCTTGCAATTTTCGAGTACTTACCGTATTTTCCGGACTATAAGCCGCTATTGAATTTACTCGAACAGTTTCATGTGGTCCACTCTGACTGGGTCTGATGTGACGAGGCTAAATGTATCGGCAGCACGGAGCTTGCTAGCTTGTAAAAAGCCAATGAGCTTCGTGCCGCCGATACATGAGCCCCACCGCTGTTTAAGCCACAGGGTTCAAAGCGTCGGAAAAAAGTAGCAGCTTATAGTCCAGAAAATACGGTACCTAATATTTTGAGCTATATTATGTCTCCTTCTAGTTAGCCATCACAACAGCTTATTACAACTATGATACTACAACTATGTCAGCTAAAACTAATTACCATTTCAGCTATTTCAAACCTGTTTATCTATATTTTTAGCTATCAACAATTTCATCTATTAACCATCCATCCACTGCTTTTAGTAAACAACCTTCTTGCTTGTTTTCTAGCTAGTTTTGACATTACAGTAAATGATAAAGATTAGCATCGCAACAATTTACATAATTCCATCTGTATTTTGTTTTTTTCTTGCTTCCTAAAACAAATATGTGTGTGTAGACTTTATTGTTTAACCAAATTTTTATGTTTTGAATCCATTTAATTAGTTGAACATTCAGTGAACCCCTTGCAACTGCTGAAGTAAGCTACCTCCTGGAGTACAAGTATCCCTTGTAAGGAATCTGATCTAATTAACTGGTGTGTAGGGGAGCACTTACTTAACAGGATGTGCGTAAGTGTGTACTGAAAATAAATAAATAAATAAATAAATAGATAGAGGAAGATGGGAATCTTATTGTTCCCCAATTGGAAATTAATTTTACGGCCTTCATGAGAGACAAAGAGACAGGCTAACACAGTATGTGTTTGTGTGTCTTTGCAGGCTCATAGGAGCGTTTCAAAGCCAAACAGGAAAAAAACACACACACAGGATTTTCAAAGGTAGGCAGCTTGTAACCATAACAGCAGGTCTGCAAAATGAAAAATATAAAAAAAACACAAAAAAATATCATGCCAGGTAAGGGAACAAAGGGAAAACACATTTCTAATATACGCAGGCTTTAGAAAGTGAGCACAGCTTTTAAGTGACTATAGAGTGTAGCATGAGCTCGAGGTGGGGACTGACACAGTTAAGAGTGATAGGAATGGACAGCTATACACAGAGGTACGTGTGTGAAGACAGAGTACAAGGAGTCTTTAGATGTTGATAAAAGAGTGAAAACAAAGACAGCACACATCCCCATGTACGCTCACATCGTGTTGTCCTGCTGGCTGAGTCACGAATAAATGGCTGAGTGTGTGTATGTGTGTGTGTGTGTGTGTTCAGTCGACTGTGATGGAGCCCGCTGCACTAATGAAACACTGTGGCTCCTTACATTTTCCTAAAACTAACAGGACCTGAGCAAGCGCACAAAAAACTCAAATCACAGAGGAAGAAGGCGTGCAGCAAGACAGTGGTAACAGAGGAGGAAAAACAAAGAAGTCTGAAACAGAGAAGCAGCAGACTGACCCCCTTCTGGTCCCCGTAAAAACAACAATATCACTCTGTATCACCCAGACAATAATAGACTTTCCTCCACTCGGGGAAAGAGGAAAATATACTCATCTAGGGAAGTGAGACGAGGCTCAGTGAGCAGATGATGCAAATACAGTAAATTAGCTGACTACAGTTTCAAGTGTGGAAGATGGTAAACCAAAGAGACAGCAACATGAGAAAAAAAAACCAGAGAGGTGAGACTGGATTCTTGTGAGAAATATCTGACAGACAAAACTGGTGGAGGCACACATTGGAAAATGGCTGCTGATTGTTTCTTCCAAAAACATCTCAATCTGCTCTCTTATTGGCTCTGTGAGGTGTTGACGTGAAGGGAAGGTGAGCTGGAGGAGTCACATTGCGTCGCGTGCGGGTCCAGTAAAGCTCGGGTTCCCGCTAAGCACGCTACACTGATGGATCTGCTAACACCTTATTGCGGTGCAGTATGGCAAAGCCATTCTCGCTGATCTTACCACCCCCCACCCTCACCACCACCCCCAAACACCTCGCTAATCTATCTATCTCACACAGACAAGACAGACCCAGTGGATGTATCGCCTTCCAATCATCCTATCATGGCTAACCGCAGTCAGAAACGAAAGGAAAGAATAGAAAAAGTGTTGGAGAGAGAAATAGGTATCGATTTGATCAGATATACTGCTGTGAGCAGGTTTGGCCGTGCTCAGCAGCTTAACACCCTGAAATAGAAGGCAAGAGGGGAGAAAGAGAGAGATTGTCGGTGTGGGTGGAGTGTTTATAAGACAGGAACAGCGATGAAGAGGGAAGGCAGCGCTCATGGCTGCTGCAGAAATGTTGCAGACAAGACAGATGTTTTATAAAGGTTTGGGAAATGTGTGCACATGTGGCGGTGAAATGCAAGCTGCATTCGAACCAGGTCGTAACCAAACCAGCAGTTTGGGGGTAAAACTGAAACTGGGTACATATGGGATGTTAGAACGATGACCTGAATTGTTATAAAATTTTTTTAGTAAAACCCGAAATGTTATAACTGGTTGATAATGTAACATAAAATGTAACAACTTCTTACATTTTGGGTCTGTTATTACATTTTTGGTTGTAGTACATATTTTTGTATTACATTTCAGGCTCAGCACTTTTGTGACATTATTGACCAGTTATTACATTTTAGGTTTTATTCAGTGGCGTGACTATGGACGGTGCAACCGGTGCAGCTGCACCGGGGCCCAGACGCCATCAGAGGCCCATGAAGGAAGAAAAATTAAACAACAGCTGTCCAGAATTGCCACAGGCTCTGTTATTGTGAAGGGAATAGCTTGGGACGGGTCAGTAAGGTAATGCTGAGTGGCTGGTATGGGAGGAGGAAATGATCATTTGTCATGTTGATACCTGTCAGTCATGATGTGTCACGATGGTGTGAGGTGAGTTGTTTCTCATTTCAGTGAGAAAAAGTTAATGAAAGCTGACGAGAAAACGTAGCTTCACGTTTAGAGTTAGCCTAGCCAAGGGGTCTGCAATCCTGGTCCTACAGAGCCGCTATCTTGCATGTTTTAGATGTGTCCCTCTTCTAACACACCTGATTCAAATGATCAGGATCGTTATCAGGCTTCTGCATAGCTTGATGTTGAGCTGATCATTTGAATCAGGTGTGTTGGAAGAGGGATACATCTAAAACATGTAGGATTGCGGCTCTCTAGGACCAGGGTTGCGGACCCCTGGGCTAGCCTCTCTTGAGTGGCTGTGTATGTGTGTGTCTGTGTGTGTTTGAGTGTGTGCGTGAGTGTGTGCGTGCCTGTAGGTAGCGTGCACGAGGTGCGCTTGTGTTTCGGGCAGGGATGGGGGCACAGAAAAAACATTTGCACAGGGGCCTATACCCATGATGTTACACTAGTGGTTTTATTGCATGTTTTTTTATAACACTTCAAGACGCTGTTACATTTTGGGTCATTGTTACATATCGGGCTTATTAGGTTTTTCTCTTTTTACCTTTTTTGTTTTTTATTCCTAACAAGTGTGGCTAATCTGGAAATTTATATTTGTTTCCTGCCCCTGACTTGGTTTTAGCTAAAGTGAGTTTTAATATGACAAAAACTAAAAAATCCATGTCGGAAGAAACTGTAATTAACTTTTAAGTAAAGGATTTAATGCCCCTTGCCTCTTTGTGAGTGTGTGTTAGAGCTGTCCCCCTCTGGCAATGTGACAGCCATATGACTGTTTGTAATTGCTTGGTCCACTCAACTCAGTGAGGGGTTAATAATGCCAGTAGCCTCCTATTCCTGCCGTCACCTTCTGCTGTCCTCCGTTAACGGTGGTTCTCGCTCTGGACAGCCTTCAAACACACACACACACACACAACACACACAGTTCTTCGCACATACACACAAATGTAGTTACTTTTTTTAGTCCGAACCCCGTGTGATGTAGTGTAGATACAGTATGAGATATTGGCAAGAATGAAGCACTCCCATCACCACAATGCCACTGCCTACATACTTGCGCAGTCACAACCACACAATAAATCAACACACACATGGCTATACACACTTAAACAATGATTCATGCGGTCAAACCTGCCGTCTCATTCGCTCAATGGGCATTTACAGCCATTTAACCTTGCCTTAAGGGAGAATGAAGGCCACATATCGAGTACAGAGCTACTGCAGTGTAACCAGTCCGTTGACAGTATAGCCCCATACGATAGCAGGAAGTGCCGATCTTCACCCATGTCTTTGCAGCTTGGGGATATTCTATAGGTTCAGTGCTGTGCAGGTTATACTTCCAGAAGTATCCTCAACAGTCTTCCATATTTCATACATTCTACATATTATAAATACTCTAAAAAGCCTTAATGGCAGAGCTAAGCACAAATGACTTCTGAAATAGATTTAGTAGAGGCGAGAGTCCCATAAGCTACGTTTCCATTATAGCTTAAGCTCTATCGGATTTAAAGCACATTTACATCAAGACACCATCAGCTGCTATAAATTACTGATAATCATACTGGCCATCAAATCTGTCGAGAAGTATAAAATGACTCAGCTGGAGCTGAGATACTTAAGATATTATTACATTATAAAGCACGTCCTGAGCAGTGTGATATTCATTTACAAATGTAAAATAAGTATTCAGCGCCAGAAAGGTGAGATATTTAATGACCCTCCATCCTCGGTATTCTCAGAAGATGAACGCTTTTGATGAGGAATAAAAACTCTGCTTTCCTAATTACAGAAAACCCATCTGTGTTGTGTATGTTGTGAATTTGTTTTACAAGATGTGCAAGTTTAACAAAGCATAATTTAATAAATGAGATCAGATCCAACGGGGGACATTCACAACAACGGGCATTTTAACAAGATACTTTGATGTTCGGTACACTGGTTTGAAAGCGAGAGTCCTGCTCTACTTCTGAAAGATATGGCCATGCAAAAAAAAAAAAACATCTCCACTAAGAGACCCACCAGCCCCACTTTCCCAGGCAATGGTGAGAGATTGGCAGCATCTAATTACATTCTGAGGCGGTCTATTCCTTTAAGGTACTAGGGTGCTATTCCATGAAGAGAACCGCTCCAAATCTCCCGGGTCTGTACCATGCTAGCTTTAGGATCACTAGCTAAATTGGGTCCGGGAGAAAGGTGCTGATGGTGTGGTGAGAAGAGATTGGGCTGCTATGATACTGGAACCGCAAGGGGAATTAAAACGCTGTCAGGCCGCAAGCAATGAAACCTATCTAAGCATCACCGGGGATTTTCTTCTTCACTAGAGCACATATAGTGAAAGTCATAAGGTATTAATGGCTGGTGTTAATGTTCATGTGTAGTGACCGCCTGCAAGTGTACTAAAAAGCTCCATATGTACCTAAGAAGAGATTATGGTTGAGATCATATCGGAAAGTCGGCTGTATCGGTGTACATGGCACTGTCAAGTTTAACGTAGATCAGATTTTTGATATTAGAATAACGACTTAGCAAGATGGATGGATCCACCCTGTTTATACTGTGTTTCTTGTGCTTTAACATTTGTATTCTGTTCTCACTTTTCCATAATACGTTGTGCATAAGAGCTTTAGTGTCCAAATCTGAGCCACAACCAGCAAAAGGAAGGACATAGCAACATGGGGTCCTTATGGAGAAAAGTTCAGCTCAGGAAATATTATTGGATAATGGCATCTGCTGAGGTGTAATTGTAAAAATGATACAATTTCCTGTGTCACAGTGTGCCTGTGTATGTGTGTGTGTGTGTGTGTGTGTGTGTGTAGTGCAAGTGCAGCTGTCAGGTTTGGAAGAAAAGTGTTAATTCAACAATAAGAATAAAAAAATTGAGTAAATACTGTGGTGATACCATGCATGCTGTCATGTTCCTGCAGAGTCAAGGTAGAGATTTTACTCTGTATATTTAAAAATAAATAAATTAATAAAATTGATATGTAAAGAGACAATGGACTTGAATAGAAAATGGCAACAACTGCTGAAATACACATTTGACCATGTGTGGAATAGTAAGTACGTAGAAAAGGTAGGTGGGATGGTGATAAATGTACTATGTGCTAAAGCTATCCTACAAAAAAGACCATATATGTATATATTTATAGATCAATAAAGTTGATATAGTGATATAGTTACTTGACAAGGGAACCATTACCTTGTACATTAGACATGGTTCAGGGTTTTGTTCTTAAATGGATAGAACCGTTTCCCAATCCTCCACACACATGGAAACCTTTTAACTCTAATTGTGCCATCTGCTGTGTAAGAAGATGTTTTATAATCCTGCGCTGAAGCTGCAGTGGAGATAATGCATTAAAAAAGATCAGGGATAGGACAATCACTTTGTGCTTTTCTGAATTCTAGAAAACTAAATCTTTGGATATACGAGGCTTCTGCAAGACCCCCGAGGCTACTCATTATAATTTCATCAGCAAACCACCGGCTGATTAACAGCTCACACTGCACTGTATGGTCATGCTAGTTTCCAGTACGAGTATTGTTTGGCTGAGTGGTATATCACAACGCTTTAGCTTTTTACTCTTCGCCAACGAACAATTGAATGTGGTCTTTTACAGCCCTCTGTTTACTGCGAAACAAACCGCCTCCATGTCAGCAGAGCACACTCGTGGGAGTGGTTTTGGCACAGACCAGATATGATGAAACAAATCAAAGCTCCAACTATCGTTTCTGGTGCTCTTACTGTCATTAAACCCATCAGCTGCACTGTTATTATGGCTTAGTTGATCAGTCTGACCAGTTTTTGTGTCTACAACTTGCAACAAAATTTAATATTACATGGCCACATAAATGAGAATGTAGCATTAGAGTGTTGTCAAGGAATTTAAGATAAGAGATCCTTTATTTGTCCCACAATGGGGAAATTCCAGTGTTGCAACACACATTATAGGACAGTGCAGAAAATGGTCACCCAGAGTTAAAAGTTAAACAATAAAGATAAAAAAGTGCATGTGCATTTTGTACATATGCAAAAGGAATGTGCAAAGAAATAACCAATTTGTACATGTGCAAAACTGTGGAGGAATATATACAATATAGAATAAATATGTGTCCATCTTGTGTATTGTACATGGGATTGTTGCACCAGGTTAAAAATGTTCATTGTAGAGTCTAACAGCAGCAGGAAGGAAAGATCTACGAAACCTCTCCTTCACACAGCGAGGGTGGATCAGTCTGTCACTGAAGGTGCTCTCCAGAGCTGATAGAGTCTCCTGCAGGGGGTGGGACTCCTGGTCCAGCACTGACCTAAGTTTGGCTAGGACCCTCCTGTCCCCCACCTCCCGAACCGAGTCCAGAGGGCAACCCAGGACTGAGCTGGACTTCCTGATGATCTTATCCAGCTTCTTCCTCTCCCTCTCTGTGATGCTGCTGCTCCAGCAGACCACACCGTACAGGACAGCTGATGCCACCACAGAGTCGTAAAAGGTCCTCAGGAGTGGCCCTCTTACTCCAAAAGACCTGAGCCTCCTCAGGAGGTAGAAACG
>OOFC01047532.1:1919-37018 GCA_900323345.1 Pseudochromis fuscus
CGAGGCTAAATGTATCGGCGGCACAGAGCTTGCTAGCTTGTAAAAAGCCAACGAGCTTCGCACCACCGATACATGAGCCACAGCCAAGTGTTTAAGTTGAAAGCGTTGGAAAAAAGTAGCAGCTTATAGTCTGGAAAATACGGTACTTTTTTAAAACGTAACCTTTAACAGATCAATGAAGAGCAATAAACAAACATGTCTAACAAATTTTTTTTAAACATGTGCATATGTGCCATCTTGTAAAAGTGCTTTAGACCTGGTTGAATGTAACACGGGTCAAACACCTGAATCAGATTCTTGTTTCCACACTTCTCAACTGTGCTGAGCGTTAGCATGTCCGCTGCTAAATGATACACCGCTGCATCCGTTATTTCTTTAAAAGTTTCGATGTTTTGTCGTATGACACTGCTGCCGAGTACCTCTCACTGGGGGTCTGTTGCCGCTTGTGTGGCTGTCGCTGTTTGATGTTGCTGTACTCCAACGGATGAGAGCGGCTAAAGGCGGTAAAATAAATTTCTCATATTGCCAGACTTTGTGGGGACGACTACTTGTTGACGTGCTCTCTCCTCTTTCACCCACAATTTCCTCTCCCGCTGTCGCACTCTTCCTCTCGTTTCACTGCACGCTGTTCATTTTATAAGAAGTTACGAGGCACGGTGACGAAGCATGAAACTGTGCGTGTCACTCAACAGGTTGTTGCTAGGATACCAAAGAGGGAGTGAGTTTGTTGATGCCACCAACCTTGCTAGCTGGGCCTTGAGAGGTCGAGAGGCTAAAGCCCTTCCTCTTCCTACATCCCCCAGAATACCTTGCGGTTCTGGATCGGTGTTTTCTTCCAGATTTTTTTGTAACGGAGATCAGTGATCGACGTATTTTCTATTGCTACTGATCACGTGTCTATCGCGATATATATCACTATTGTTTTATCGCCCAGCCCTAACATGTCTGCTGCTTTGAAGGCGCACAGATGGGATCAGTGGGTCATATAACATAAAAGAGGCTTTGATATCATATGCACAGTAACATTCAGACTTGGGTCAGGAAATAAATACCACGACTAAGTCTACATAATAAACCATGAACATCACCAACGCATTGACATCCCATTTTCACACATACATAAAAAATAGTCTGGCAAAGACGCAGGATATGTGAAATGTCTGGGGAGGAATAAGCAACATAACCACCTGCACGTGCTCTGTAGCAGCATTGTTAATGAGACACACTGAAGGCTGGAGGAGAGTAACAACAGAGTCTCCCCTCGTCTGTCAATGAAATCAAAAAAAGGATTTGATTTGGTCAAAGATCGAGCTCCAGTAACGGACGTATAATCTGGTCCTGAAACCCATATTGTTTCTCTGTGGATGAGTCACTTTCATTCACTGGATCCAGAGTGATCCTTGACTGAGTATACAGCACTATTTACCACCTACGCCTCAATGTGCTGAATGAAAAACAGAAAAAGAAAAGAGAGAGAGAGGCACTTTTCACTCAGATGCTAATGCAAACCTCCCTCCGTCTTCTCCATGTTCAGTGAGTGGATCAAAGCATCTGTCGGACGGATGACGCCATTCACACACCGGGGCAGGCACATAGGTCACTCTCAATCCACAGTGCAAAGGGGGCAGAGTGTGTGTGTGTGTGTGTGTGTGTGTGTGTTCACAAGCCCGCAGCCAGATTCACGGAGTCATGACACCACACACACTGATTCAAAAGCTGAGGTTCAGAGATGGAGGAGTGTAGATGGAGTGATGGCGAGAGAGCGGGATCAGCATGTGCTGGTGAATCATCATCATCACTCACTCTGAGGCCAGACAGCAAACAGAGACAACAAGTTGTAGGGATACGTCTTAATGCATTAACGCGTGACTGTAAAATTATATATACAGTGTACGTCCAGTGGGTTAAACACATGGAAAAGATGGAGGGAGTCATCAGGTTGGAGAAGAAGTGAGGTCAATGCTGGGGAGCAAAAGGGGAATACAACCAGTCTTGCATTCAAAAATCAACAGTCAGCTTCACTCATTAGATAGTGAGTCAGTATCATTATTTCATTATTAAGTCTTTCTGCTGTCATCAGCTAAAGTCTCTTATTCATATCAGTGGATATAACTTAATAATGGGGTTGATATTAGGCCTCAAAGAGATGTATATTTGGGGGCGGGATCTGTTTGGCTCCATTCAGACTGCAGGCTGAAGTGACCCAAATCCGATTTTTTTGCCCCTATGTGACCTGTATCTGATCTTTTCATGACAGTCTGAACAACACAGATCCGATCTATTCAAATGAGACCCAGGCCACTTAGATATGTGGTCCTAAATCAGATACATATCTGATCTTTTGCCATGTGACTTCTGTCTGAACGGCCAGGTCGCATTTACAATACGCGACAAACATCTTTATTCTGCGTAACTATGTATCATTAAAGCCTCTCACATCACTATCCCACCACTCCTGGCTGCGATCCTGCACCCATAGGTTTCTCTGGATGGATGTTGCTGCCACTGCCCCACAAAACACCATGAGAAAAAAACTTGACTCTCTTCGTTTTCAACTTTCTTCTTATAATCAGGTTGTAAATGTGTTTGCTCTGGTTGGACAACAGTGTTAGAATCGTAAAATACGCTGCACCGTTATCGTCCATGTTTACTTCTGCACGCTGACGTCGTTATGTCCTCCTCTGCGCATGCGGGACATTTTTGGGTCATATTTAAGTTCACACATACAAGTCACATTTAATTGGAAATGTGAACGAACTCGCAAAAACAATCAGATTTCACAAAAAAATCCGAATTGTGAATTAAGCCCTGCAGTCTGAACGTAGCCTTTGATTGACTGGCCTGGTTACCCCTTCTCCAGCTCTGCCCTCTTACCCAAATATGGTCACCTGTATCTCCAAATAACCCCAAGATGGCCAAATGCCGGACTGGCTAATCCACAAACCACCACCACTCCACGGGGAAACCTTGATGTTTGGTGTGTGTGTTTAGGATCCGACTGTTTGGTGGGTAGTTTTTAATTTTCGCTCTGGAGCAAAGTGTCGTAAACTGACAGGAATAAATGGTATTAAGTGCTTTGTATTTTTTTTAAAGAGCCGTTGGTGTATGAGTAAGTCCCGTATCATCATCATTTGGAATTCAAAGAGGTTCATCCCTAAAGGGCTCTGCATTCACTGTGTGCCAAAGCCAGTCGGTAGATAATGGGCACAATAACAGACATACCAAAAAAAATACACAATGGGCACTTGAAGCCAGTGATGTAGGTGTGTGTGTGTGTGTGTTAGTGAGAAAGAGATAAAAGAGAGACAGAGAGAAGTGGTTAAGCAGGAAGAAAGACAGTCAGAGTGGAGGAGATGCACGGATGAATAACAAGAAAGAGGCTCAGGAGTGATACAGAAAATGAACAATGGATCCTGGGAGGCGGGAGACGAGCCTAATGATTGTTAAAGCAGAAACCAAGATGAAGAGAAGCCACACGAAGCAATCGCTTTGATACACACTTGAAGTTGATAAACAGCAGGCATTCAACAAAAGTGCCCATTTGATCGCTGGAGATGTAAAATCTTTTTAAAAACACTCCTGATGTTATTTAATGAGGAAAACCTAAAAAAATCAGAGCGAGGAGGTGCAGAGTCCATTTAAATGTGTAAGACAACGCAGTCATTAAAAGAAGAGATTTTAATGTTTGTTTATGGGAGAATCTCAGTGTGACTGTGTGCATGCGTCTTAATTGGCATAACCAGGGAACATTCATTAGCGGCTCTTTCAGTCTGGTTTAGCTGAAGCGCTACAACACTGGAGTCAGATTAGCTATTGTGTGTTTGCCGTCATACCGTAAAGATAAATATAATACCACTGATGCAGCATGCAGAGCTTACAGCGTGTATGCATAAACCTTATGTGCATATTGGTTGCTTGTTGCATGTAATTGCAGCGACATCAGTGCGTGCCGCGGCTGTGCAGGACCTCCACCTCTTATCTAACCAAGGACAGATCCTACTCCTGGCCACACAACCTCACATGTGCCCCCCACACATTCTCATTTTTAGGGTCAGTATTTGGTTTGTTTACAACATATAACATGTGAAGTCTTTGATGATAGTACTGAAATATGTCCACATCCTCCTCTGGCCGTTCATATTCTAGGACCAATCACCACCCACCAAAGCTGTTGCAATAAGAAATTTAAGCCTTAACAATCACTTTGAGAGCACAGAGCAATGTACATCCACATAAAAAATGAATTTCATAAACATTTAAACATTCAAATCTTTGTGAGATCCCTGCAAGGGTTCAACACAAGAGGCTGGACAGGATTCATATTTACACTGTTGGTACTGTTATTTGTTGTATGTCACAGTGATGCAGAGAAAGATTGTTCATGTTTTACAGTCCTGCAAACTGGTTCAACCATTTTGAGTGTGATAACTTAAGCCATGAACTAATGCCAAGATATTTTGGGGGATAAAACAAATCAACAGAGATCCAGTATAAGACATTTTGAGCAACTTACAATGAAGGAAGCAGCAGGAGAATTGTACAGAACCGTTTGCCTGAATGTACCACAGTGTCTGCAACTTCCCCCAAAAGAAAGTTACTTTTCTGATGTGCACAGATGAGCTGATGGTGTTGAAGTTAATCTTGTACCTTTGATGTGAGACATGTAACAAAGTGACTGAGAAAGACTGCAAGTTAAATGTAGCTTTCAGAATAGTTATCATGTAATATACTTTTAGGGATGCACGATATTACCGGCATGTTATCGGTACTGGCCGATAGTGGGTTCAAAATTAAGTATCAGCCATTCCGCCGATAAAATTAACCGATAAAATAAGAGTGGGTATTGTCATTATCGTCTCAGGGAGATCATGATCCAAGTTTATGTTAAGTAGGCTAGCCTGTAAGTTTCTTAATTGTTTTGTTTAAAAACAATTGTTATGAATAAATATGACATGTTTTATGTAACGTACGTTGAAGTATTTTTCTTAATTTGCACAAGGAATGATTACTGCTGTTACATCATTTTCAGTTTAGTCTTATGTCTGCCTTTGCCAGCAGGTATACGTGATGAAGAACATGCAGAATAATTCTGTATGTTAACTCTACAACAGAAACTACATGATCTCTGCTATTAGGTGTGTGGGGGGAAATATCAGTATCGGTCAAATGAGTTGTAAAATACCAGCATATCAGATATCAGCCAAAAATCCAATGTCGTGTTTTAGACCTTCAGTGTACTTCAAATGGCATCTCATAGCTTTGTGATCAAATGATTTTTTACTGATTTATCATTGAATTTATTCTCAAATAATAATAAACTTTGTTTCTTATCAAATCCATAAAAAGATCCTGAGTGTTTACTATAAAAAACAGTGGATGGTTAAAGATTTCATCTACATTTACAGATTGTAACTGTGCTGGGTTGTGATATGTCGGAGAGTAATTGTCATTGTGTGATTTGTGTGCAGGTGGATCCACTCAGGATGTTGAGGTCGTCCATAAAGTAACAACTTACGTCTGTGTCAGGACCCTTGTCGGCTCCGGGACAGGAGAAGGTGACGAACTCATGGCAGCGTTTGTGGACCACAAAACAGCACACTGAAAGAAAAGGAGAGGGGGATAGTTTTACCTGAACAATCTATGACACTGCGAGCTGTTTATCTCGTCTTGTTCCACTACAACCCACACAATATATCTTCATTTTGTTTTATGCAAGTTGTCAGACCCACCGTGAACAGACAGAGGGGGAAATGTGCAAGTAGATTATCGTCAATCAACTTCCAAGCGAGTGTGGCAACCAAACAAATGCATACAGACAAACAGGCCCAAATGCATGTGTGCACCCACCCACACTCACGCCCACATAAAAATGTCACCACGTGACCTTGTGTGTACCGAAGCCCTTGGCTCTTCACAATCTGTTGGGGGTTGATGCCGATTGTATCATTGTCTGTCACCGAAACGGGATCAGCCTGTACAAAAAAAGTGCCACTCAGTGTGACATGGCTGACATAACACCTGACGCTGCTCCCACGTCAGGGATAGTGGCATTTACATTTGGACGCTGCCACAGATCTGGGGGGAAAAGCAAAAAAAAACAAAAAAAAGTGGACATCTGTGACAGCTCGCACACAAGCTGACTCCCTCTCTGACTCTCACTCTGTGTAACCAACTGTATTTTTCTCTGCCATTATTTGAAATTCCTTTTTCATTCTCACACAATCTGTCTGCATCGCTCATTGTCAAGCTGCCTGCTTGGTTCATGTGCACTCCTGCGCTCTCCCTCCATCATACATGTGTGGTTTTTGTCTTTGACTCTGCCAGCTAAGCCACAGTTGCCAGACAATCTGACGGGCATTGGTTAAACAAGAGAAATGAGTTTACAGAGAAGTCCAAGAAACAGCAGGGGTTTTGACTGTCCGTGGAAAAAGCAGCTCTGTGACAGAGAGACAGACACGATCGCTGGTTTCATCACCAGCACAGTCCTACTAACAACCTCATGCTACAGTCTTTCTCTCTGTGTAGGCTACATGTGTCAAAGATGGATATTTTCTTGCCGCTGGTGCAGCGCTGAGCCAGTGGCAGCGTACGGTATGAATTCATCTCTTTGAGTAATAAAGACCAAACGAAGCAGAAATGGAGGGTAGGGAGATAAAAGGCTCAGCAAACTAGTAGCCCACAGTGATTTATCCCTCTGAAGTTGTCATCTGTACCATTTGTCATTTCCAGAACGTACACTGAAACACATGCAGGCTGGGATCTCTGTGCAGGTGGAAATCAGACTGTGGGGATTATCACAGCCCAGCAGTGCAGAGGTTTTTCAGTGTGGCAGTGTTTTGTTGGTCAGTGTCTCTACATCAATTTCTTGGATACATTATCTAGTAATCCACTGACTTTGTCTCTGATGCCACCTGGAGACTGACAAACTTCAGTGGGTCGAAAACTTTAGTTTAAATGTAAATACCTGCAGAACAACATTTCTATATCCTGCTCAGCTGTACCCACTGAAAATGTATTATCAATTACATTAAAACTGTAATCAAGTTACTTTTACCCAGCAGAAAAAGTAACTTACTTTTTTTTATTCAACCTGAGTCTGTCAAATACATATTGGTTGCCGGGATACTGGCCGCCTTGCAGGAGCTGATTTAGTGCATGATCTCAGATAGGTGGTTCACACACCCTTCAACTCTGCACAAAACCAGGTCACCCTGTAACAGGTCAGCCAGACACACTCAACATTTCATCAAGACAACAAGTTGCATTTCTCTTCCTTTGATAGAAGCTGACCACCTCCTCCTACCTCAAGCCACTAATATAACTAATAATACTAACCCTCCATCAAACTTCTGTGGAGATGCAGGCTGACCTCAAATGTATCTATTATTTTTTTAGGTCTTCTCGCTCATTTTTGTTTTTAAAGGAGATATATTATACTGGTTGTCAGGGCAGTGTAAATAAGTCTTATTCGCCTCTAGAACATGTCTGAAGTTTCTTGGTGAAACTCCACAGTCTGCATCAAAAACACTGTGTGACAGGTCTACTCAGAACGCTCTGTTTTCTGGTGCCTGTCGCTTTAAGACTCTCCCCTCCATTGCTCTGCACTTACGTAATGATGCCGTCACTGTAACCAGGACACCAGTGCTACACGAGTAAATCCACTCTGCTGTGAGGCTGCAGTCTGTGTAACGAAATATGTGTTTTTACAACTCAAACTGAGTTTTGGCTGAACTCACGTCGCGGCTAAACGTCTCTGGTAACAGAGAAATCCAAGAAGGCGGATCCTACGCTGTGGGAGACCACGTGGGAAACTCTGCAGGGATTGGCTAATGCAACATCCGTCAGACCCTGTCAGACGCCATCTGCTCTACTGTGACATCACAATATATCCAGACTGGCTCATTTTACCACAGGTATTTCTCTTCAAGCAGCTCACGCAACAATGAAATGGTTTTAAAACCTCACAGTCGGTGGACTTGGAGGTAAGAAAAATACCAAACAGTTCATATAAAAGACTTGTGTCCCCTTCAAATAAAGAGAAATGCTTGCTGGTCATGTCACCATTTTCAGTTCAAGTCTTCAAAGTTAAATTTAAAGAATAAATACGTCAGAGTGTGAGTTATTGTAGTGTGTGAGATACATGTTTAACTGATACTTAATATTTTCTTCTATTCTGCTAAAGTTAAGTTCTTTATATTTAGTTGATAAAAAGCTGCTGAAACCCTCTGACCTGCACCAGTACATCACATTTCCAGGCCTATTGTAGAATTCAGATCTAAGACATTATAATATTTTCTCATACAAGGTGAGAGGTATGTCCTTTGGTCTTGAAAGCAAGAAAATGAAACCAGTGTTAATCCAGTTTTATTTCCTGAAGATTTTTTTTTTTTTTTAACTCCTTGATTATCTACTGATTATATTTGCAATTGTTTTGGTAACTGACCTCATAGCATTTATTCCCACTTCACATCCACCTCCAACTCACCCCGAAGTCAAACCTTCAATCCTCCCATCCCACATCCTGCCCACTCAGCTGTCAATGAAATTAAGAAAACAGTTGCTCACATGCAAAAGAAGACACACTCACACAGCACATCAGATCTGCTGTGTATTTTCATCTCCTGTAACACGCTGTTTTTACTCAGCAGGATTAATTCTGAGTGCAATCATCAGGTTTTCCTCCCCACAGCCTACTTACAATATGTGAATCACGGGTGTAATGACGTCGGTGCGTCTTATTCTCCCTCCATCCATCAGCAGTCTTCACACCCTCCGCCACACACCCACTCGCCCATCCCCTGCCTCCGCTCACCGCCGATCTCAGACCCGTTTGGGCGTCTGCTGGTGAGTCGAGCGGATTGACTTGATGCTGATCTCAGTTCAGAGGTTGAAGGAGGCCACTAAGCTGTGTATAGTGGAAGGGATAAATCTAGCTTTGGACGATGTGTGTGTAAGTGTGTGTGTCAGGAAAGCTTACCCACACTTACGCAAGACAGAGACCGTATTTTTTTTTTTTTTTTTTTGCGACTATAATCCTTGACTTTTTAATGCGCATGCACACACAACGAGACACACAAGCTGTCCTAAGAAAAAGGAGCCAATACGCTGCAGTGGCTGAAACACAGAGGCTCTCTGATTGCTTATGGACGGGTGCATGTATCCCACCAATCAGCTGCGAGGACACATCTGTAGCTTCTTCACAGTTTCCTAATGTGAGAGGACTTAATTAAAAGTTTTTTTAATTTAAATTCTACTGTAATAAATCTTTGCACGACTCAGAGGTAAGTAGTTGTCTCCAGATGGTTTAGTCCTCGCAGGGAGAGCTGTGTGAAGCAGGAGGAGCAGAGGTGACACAGTGACATACTGTATCGTCAGGGATATTATGATTAATTACTGTAGGCTTTGTTTCACCGGCGTAATTGCATAAGCACAGAGATAAGGGGCTTTGGCATCACAAAGCAGCTTACACAACATAAACGCTGTCTTGAGTGTGTGTGTGTGTGCAGGAGGTAGAAAGCGCATTACACCCTGCGTTTGTAGGCATAATTTAATAGCCTCGTCTCTATAGGTGGCATGTTTTCACGCATACCTCACATCCCTATCTCCTCGTCACTAAACCTTTCAAGTGTGTGCTTAGCCCCTGCTAATCTGGTGAAATTGATAATCTGCCGAGCCCCTGTCAATAGAATTATGTTGCGCTGCTGCCCAGAAGCAAAGCTTGCAGCAGAGATACAGGAGAGAGGGCGGGACACCTGCGACTCAATACCCTCCAGACGCATTCGATCGATCCGGGGGCCCCCAGAGTGCAAAGAGAAGTGGAGCTTTGATCTGAGATCCACAGGGGGGATAGTGGGGAAGTGTGTGAGAGACGATGGCTGAATAGGCAGAGAGGGAGGAAACAAACCCCCGGGGGTCCACACCACTGCAGAGATGGACGATCTGAAAGGAGTCGGGACCGTTTGTGTCGGCTGTAATCTCTCCTCTGCGCCGTGGCTGTTAAAATGTTGTCGAGGTGGAGTTGGGTGACAGCTTTGTCACCTGGCTTTGTCACCATTGTCTGAGAATTAGGCACAAATTATTCATCGCGCCTCTGTTCACTTTATATAAACACAAAAACAAGCCTCCACCCAACCAGGCAGATCGTGTAAAATGCTGTTTCCCCCTCTTCGTGTTCAGTCTTTCCCGAGCAGATTTTCTGTCATTTAATGCAAGAAAAATGGCAGAGGAGAGGAGAGGGGAGGAGGGGGGCAGGAGAGGGGAGGAGAGGGAGGTGTATTGTCCTCCCTTGGTTATTTTTAGGCTTGATTCTGGCCAAGGCTGGAACAGTGTGTACTGAAGCGCACGGTGGTGGAGAAGTGAGGGAAGACATTTCCTCTGCACTGCTCTACACCTGGTCAGTGGGCACAATAAATACAGAGGCGGGCTGATACACACATCCAAGCAACAGCATCTGAGGCCGGCGTGCGTGTGAGAGAAGAGTGAATGATGAATGAAAAGCTATTCCTGTCTGAAGGAGAGAGGTGGAAAAAGCTGCAAGAGAGAATCACACAATGGACGTGCATCCTGCTCACGCCGCAGAGCTGTGCCCCCGGCCTGTGTCAGGTTCTCGTCAAATTTTGATAGAGTTCAAAGGTCAAAAAGAAACGATATCCATCTGTTGTTCACCGTCCTGATCACTTCCACTTACCTTCTGCTCTTACACTGACACATACATGATTAAACCCCTTCACATGCGCTCACTTGATGTCTGTAAACTTTTGGGAAAACTACTTTGCATAATGTGAGTGGATGTGCAGGGTTTGAATTTCTTCTCTCCAACTTTTATAGTGTGACCTTTGACCTCCTGCCATTGAAGTGAGTGACAGATCCAAGATTCCTCTATCCTCAGGTCACATGACCCATAACCATCACATCTCTCTTGAGAGCGGTGGAGATGGACGGCCGGCGACCACAGTGGACTACAGCTCTGACAGTGAAGACAGTCACTCAGGCTCCGTCCAGCAGCGTTGTTGTTTTTCAGAGCCCACTTCAGTTAAAATGATCTCAGTCTGTGGAAATAATGAACCACTATTGTTTTACAGTAATACTGGAATTATATGATTTTTGTACAGCTTCCCATCTGGTTATGTTTTCTCAAATGATTTATTCATCACAATCTACTGTAGATCTCTCCTATCATACACCATCACCCACTCCTATGACAAACAGTGTGGGCCATATGTCTGTCTTTATAATCAGTTAATTTACACATAATTTAATATTTGGTTCCTTTCATCTTTAGATGTTTTTTTGCTTTTGTCTTGATCCACTTTGCATGACCCAGTTCAGAAAAAAATACAAAAACCAGATAAGGTACAAGGGGGCTCTAAAAAGTCTCTGTGTGGGTTTGTGTGTGTGTATATATAAAATGTATATGTAAATACTGATATAATAATATTGTTACATAATCCTCTAGTATCGCAACGTAATGATTCATATTTTAAGTAAGCTATAGTAATATTTAAGTAAAGTCTAATGGAGAAGGGGTGGGATTCAATCATGGCGCATTTACACTGGTACCTACTCGCTTCGCTTCAGTTTTGGCGCATTTACACTGGCAAAAAAGTACCTGGAACTTGGTACCTGGTACAACTTTTCGTACCTCCTCTACTGCGGTTCCAAAAAAAGTACCTGGTCAGGTCGGAGCAGGTACTAAAATCTTATTGGTTGGAATCGTCACTGCGTCGTTGCGTCATCACTGCGCTGTCCTGCAAACACGCCATTTTTAAATCTTCGGCAAACCGTGCAGACGTGTTTGTAATAACAACAAGAAGAGAAATGGCATCTGTTAGAAATCCTGCCCCATGGACTCAGGACAAGGTGCAAACCTTTCTGTCATTAGTCGACGATGAGAAAATTCAGCGGGAGTTGGACGAATCACATAAAAGATGAGCTACACGGAGGAGGGACTATCCTCTGCGATGTAAATGCAACCGAGGGGGGCCGATCCCGAGCAATCTCAGGCGAAGCGAAGCGAGTAGGTACCAGTGTAAATGCGCCATATGTTTACACTTCCTCTGACTCCTTTTTAAATGTGTGTGTTTTAGTCATTTCTTTTTGCACTGAGTAGGCTCATCAATGAGGGTCACAGGGTGGATGGAGTACTATATGTACATACATATGAGTAGCATGTGTGTGGTGAGAAATGTGATGTATCTTCATGAACTGTCTCTTGGATTGTTTTCAACCAACTTTTTGTATCTATTTACTTATTTTTACATGTTTTTGTATTTCCTGTGCAGCACTTTTTTTCTTCAATCCAACACAAGGGAGAAAATGATCTTGATATGAAAATGTTTTTATGTATATATTCAAAACAAACCTCTCATCAACATCATTCTCATCATCATTTATATTCTTATACTTTTACAACTTTTTACCGTTGTTTTTATTTAACATAATCTAAATGAAACATCTAAATAAAGCACCTGTCTAGTATGTTATTATCAGGACGGACCTATAAATAGGCTGAGCTGTGTCTGAAGCGAGGTGGGTCACCTTCACATTCTTCCTGCACAAAACCCCTTGTCCACGTAAGGTCACAGCGGCTCACCCTTTAAAAACTGTGGCGACACTGTAGCGGGCTAAATTGCCTCAGTATATCACAATACAAGTCTGCGTCCTTTTGCCACCACCCTCGGGAGTTGGAGTGCGTGCGATATATATCAGGAGGCGACGTTAACCTGCAGAGGGAGGAGGCGAACGGAGCCGCGGCGACAACAAAGGCCTGGAAACTCAATTTCACCACATACATTCAATTATGCATGCTACAGGCACATAAAGCACAGGAGGGTGAATATGTGACCTTGAAAGCAACTGATGGACGAAACAGCCAGAAAAACAGAAGCACTGAGAGAAAACAATAGAGCGGGAATGAAGAACAATGAGGAAATAAGGTTTGATTAGAGCAGAAAAGAGCCGAGCATAATAATCCTGCATCATAAATTTGGTTAAATACTCCTTGAATCTTGTTTATGTTGAGCAAGTATCACCTTCACCACAATATCCTGCTGTATGAATATGTATGTTTGCATATTTGATGATGTTCATATATATGTGTGTTGAGTTTCTGCATGTCAGTGGGGAACAGACTTCAGGCGAGGTTCAGCGCAGCAGGGGTGCTGCTGTGTTTGTAACAAAGCAAAACAAAACACTCGTCATAACCTCCCTCACCTGCTGCATGTTGGAGCATAGTTACAGAAGGAAGAGGGGACGATCTGATTGGTTGAGGACACAAGGGAGGAGTTTAACTGGAGTTCAAGGAGGATTCGGCCTTGTCAGACTGCATCTTAACCACCCGGTGGCCCCTCCCAGTTTCCATCCACGCAGCGCCGCGAGATATCACCTTGGTTCTTCTGAGATCTGTGTTTGATTATGCATGTCTGAACAGCTTACAGCAGACACAGACAGTAGCGAGGGTGTCTGATTGCATGTTGTGGTTTGTGTTTCTCTCGTCTTATGAAAGAATAAAAAGCTACACGCGTCCAAAGTGTGCTGACAGCTTCTTGTGTTTTCCTGTGAGTCTCCCGTGAGATCCCTCGAACCGGCAGATATAAATGTCTTTTTTTTTGGGATGTTGTGATATTGATCAGTCCTTCACTCTGGTAGTTAGTTCAGACATTTATGATGTCCCACAAAGTTGATTTCGTCATGACCTAGACCCCGTCCACACGGAGACGGGTTTCAGTGTAAACGGCAAAGTTTTTTATGGTGTACACCTTGCGTCCACACGGAGACGGAGATTTGGCAGCCGAAACCGATACTTTTTGAAATGGGGTCCTAGAGTGGGAAAGTCTGAGGACGCCACCCGCTGCGCCTCCGTGTGGACGGCGAATACGCATTCTCCTCAAACACTGCCGCTGTAGCCCCGCCTCTGACCCTTAACTCTCCTGCGCAACCTCGACAACAACAGTAAAAATGGCGGAATACAGCGTTGCGTTAGCGCTGCAGGAGCTACTGCTACTTTTCTTTTGTGTGTAATGATTTCAGCACAGGTCGCATGTGTTTTATGTGCATGCTCCATGATGCACGAGTTTAATGCGCATGCTAACGTGCCTTCTTCTCTGTTTTGGTGTGTTCTGCTGCAGCGTTACAGCGCCACACACAGGCCTGGCGTGTGGACTCCGTGTGGACGGGGCCTTAGAAACTCTCATTACTCACCTGGTGCTATCATCATGCCATATATGTTACAATTTTATTTATAACACACTACCTGCAAAGGTTTTCATGCACTGTCACTATACTGGAAAGTTAATGTCAAGCACACCACAGCCCACCCCCTACCCCTATCATAACTCATTGCAGAAAAACTAGCCTAAATATAAACAGACATGCATATCATATCGTGCATTATTTGGTATGATGCACAGATATACAGCTCATACTCGCACAAATTCACTCTTTGCACCACTAATAGTGTTTGTATTAAGAAACTGCCACAGGGGGACTGGATCAATTATTTCAAACTACAGGTGGGAGTGTTTGGCTGCCAGACATTTCTGAGTCACACTGGGGAAATAGTGATACTGCCTCATGAATTAAATATGACTCCGAACACAAATGCGGACACACACACAAACACACAGGTTTATGCACACAAATGCAGATGTGAACGAGCGTGTACGCTGTCGGTGTTTGAGCGCCGACATATGCACATAAACGCACCCGGGTGTTGGCTCCGGCTCGTGTTCACACAAAGTCGCGCAAACTCACACACACACACACACAGACACGCACCTATTTTTACACTCATGCTTTATCACTGTCAGACAGGACGCACACACCAGCAAGTATACACAATGTGTGCACTGACTTCGTCTGGTTCTCCTCATCCTCTCAGTTCTACTCAGTCAGACACACATTCAGACATACGTACACACACACACACACACACACACACATCTGCCCAGTCAGTGATGTATCACCTGCAGTGGTCTGTCTCAGAGCCACCTTGTCCATGTATCAGGTGCAACAGTAGTAGTAATGTAATGAGTCTGGCTGGTTGTTGTCCATCCAGAGACTCTGAGGCTGACACGACACTGACAGGATCAAATTAGACCAACAGAGACAGACTGTTAGTGGGAGGTAGGAGCATGGACACACATGTAAAAAAAACAACCCAAAACACACATGCATGGACTCCCACGATGAGTCACCAGAAGTAACGGTTTCCCTATTATGACTCTGGCTTCTGTGTGTGTGCAGCCTGCACACAAACGGTCAGGCAAAGGGCAAAGGTCACGACCAAATCCAAGTCTGGTGCCCGAGGACAGGCTGATACCGCACATCAACATCGGGACATCTTCCACTCCCGCGGCGCTGCATGTGCCACTCTAATTTGTTTGGGACCAGTGAAGTCGAGGCTAAATTTATCTCAGGACATTTTGAAACACAAATAATGCGCAGTCATTTGTCATAAATTCTCTCATAGTTTGTCCAAAAGAGATGTTTTGTGGGAGAGAACGGTGACGATAAATATATTTAGAGAGTAAACACATTCACTTTATATAACACTAAGGGTTATATAAGACAGAAACAACCGGACTCTGTTCTCCACTACTGCCCAGAGGTTATTTGATGCTACAGGCAGGCACACTGCTGCAGGGCTCCGACGCCGGCAGCTACTACTAACAAAACGTGGCAGCTGAGCAGGTCGGTACGCTTGCTGCTCAGATCTGCCGCATTGATGTTCTGTTTGGCCTTGCACTGATTCTCATACTCTGTATCAAAACAAAGAGCAGCGCTGCGTTTTTACCTCTTGTACATTTCAGCATCAGTTTTTCACCCAATGCTCAAAACACGTGTCCTGATGCATGCACTTTACACTGCTGGAGTTTTTGCTTCTGTGTTGTCATCAGTCTCCTAACGAATATTAAAGCTCCTCAGAAGTATGTGATTTGTTCCCTAATACATCAAAGCAACACAATGCAACTTTGTGTCTTTATTTGCCAAATGTATCATATTTGATACATGAGTTTTTGAGACCTTGTTGAAGCCAATAATGTATCAACAGCTGATAAAGTAATAACAGCCGATAATGTAATAAGCAGCCAATAACTTAATAAATTATTACGTTATTTGCCAAAAAATTTTTACGCTATCGGTTCAGGACTTTTATTACGTTATTGGCCTTTTACATTTCAAAAAGGCAATTTTATTACATTATCGGCTGTTATTACATTATCGGCTTTGTTGACGCCGATAATGTAATAACAGCCGATAATGTAATAAATTAGCCCTTTATGAAATGTAATAGGCCAATAACATAATAACTGGCCAACAACATAATAAAAATCCTGAACCAATAACGTAATAACTGTTGGCCAATAACGTAATGATTTATTACATTATTGGTTCAGTTATTACATTTGCAAAGTTTTTTCTTTTACCAGGCCAATAACGTAATAAGCAGCCAATAACATAATAAATTATGTTATCGGCCAAAAATTATTACATTATCGGTGCAGGACTTTTATTACGTTATTGGCCTTTTACATTTCAAAGGGGCAATTTTATTACATTATTGGCTGTTATTAAATTATCGGCTTTGTTGAAGCCGATAATGTAATAACAGCCGATAACGTAATAACAGCTGATAACGTAATAAATTTGCCCTTTATGAAATTTAATAGGCCAATAACGTAATAACTGGCCAATAATGTAATAAAGGTCCTGAACTGATAACGTAATAACTGATGGCAAATAACGTAATGATTTATTACATTATTGGTTCAGTTATTACATTTGCAAAGTTTATTTTCTTTCACCAGGCCAATAACGTAATAAGCAGCCAATAACGTAAGAAATCATTACATTATCAAGACTTTTATTACATTATTGGCCAGTTGTTACATTATTGGCCTATTATATTTCAAAAAGGGCAAATTCATTACGTTATCGGCTGTTATTACATTATTGGCTGTTATTACATTATCGGCTTCAACAGATAAATAAATAAATCAAATCTTTCTCTGTGTGTGTGGGATTTTGCAGCTTCACCTTTAGCTCCGGCCTTTAACGTGGATAACCAATAAACACGTGGGAGTGTTTTGGTTGTTTGTATGAAAAATAACTCACTTTTTATTATGATTGTTTGTGTGCATAAATAATTAATTCAGCTCAAATTAAAACTTCATTTGATTCTTCCTGAGCTTCAACATAAATATTACAGCTGGTCGCTGTTTCCAGAAAAAAATATCAAAGACTGCCGCATCAGATCTGTGTCAAATGTAAAAACAACCAATGACTCAAATGTGTTTTGCAAGTAACAAAATGGCACAAGACATCAGCTTTAATAACAACAATACCTGACGGTGCTTTGGTGGAGAAGCATGAATCAGAGTAAAATTATGTGTGAATCATATTTCTCTCCCTGTGATGGAAGTCAGCTGAAAAAAAACACACAGTGTCTAAATTAAGATCAATCTTTGTGGCGTGTTGCAAGCATTAAACACCGGGTAGTAGATTGTTATAACAAACTCAGTTTATAGTGAATTAGTTGACATTAGTTCTCAGACTTAAAGATAGAAGATAAATCTGAGACACTTGTGATTTTCAATAAAAAGTCTGAGGTTTGAATATGACACAAAAACAGCTCAGACAGGAAATGAATACAAATAAAAGCAAGGAGGGGAAGCAAAGGAAGGAAACACAAACATGTTAAAAGGTAGTTATGAAAGGTGTCAATAAACTTAAACGAACAGAAATGAGTCTGAATTTGTATAGTTTGAATCAGTGGATTTCCCATCCTCTCATTTTACTGAGCTGATCCTGGGTCAGCTGGGGCCAGTTTACTGCACAAACAGCCAAGAAGACAAGAGCCGGTTGGACAGCTCCCACAGTGAGGTCTGCTCCCTGCTACAACACATGCACACACACACACACACACACACACACATATGCAAGCATTCAAACATACACATACATCACACACAAACATATGTTCCCATCCAGCACAGATGTAAATGTACAGATGTTAGAAGAAAACCTACAGATGGACACATGCAGACACAGCCTCCTCAAAGACCCTGTGACTTGGACACACACACACACACACACACACACACACATTGGCACAACTTCCCCTTCTCTGTAGCTCTCTTAAGCTGTTAAGAAGTGCTTTTCGGTAGCACAAAAACTGCAGAGCCCCAGAGAAACACAGTCATGCTGTATTGAGGTCAAGAGGTTTGAGCCAGAAAACCTGGCCATTGTAAGTAGAGGAGCATTCAGTAAACTGTAGTGTTGCTTCAGCCCCCTTATTGCTGATTAATGGCACTCGGCTCAGAAAGGGAGCATGACTCTTCTCATCACTAGGCATCTCTGTGCTTGGCTAATTGGCCTAGTTAATCCACACGCCTGCATCCAAGCCTGTGTAGGGCGATTAGTCAGCCTGTCGAGTGCACGGCTCGTACCATTTGGAGCCGAATAAGGGAGAGAAAAACGAAAGGCAACAGCTGTGGCGAAATGGCATTCTGTGCTTTCTGCAAGATGGTTTCAATTAGCACCTGCTACCTCCTACGCCACCCCGTGCATTCTTATTATTTTATTTTTTCTGTTATTTTTGACTCTGCTTTTTATTCATTTTCAACAATAATGACTTTTTCAGCTGTGCCACTGAGAGGACTTTAGGACGGCGGTGTCACAGGTCAGTGAGACAATTCAAAGCCCTTTTCAACTTCATGCCTGTTGGAGGAGATGTGGGTGCACACTCCTGTAAACCCACTCTTACACTAAATAACTCATGGCCTTCTTATGGAGTAGATAGGACTGTATTGCCATTTATACTCGGTTTTAACCCACAGCCACCACCTCCTCTGAAAAATACTACCTCTTAGTCATTTCCCTTTTAACATGTCACATAGGTTGAATGAATGATTTGATGATATATGAATGTCCACATCTTCAACCTTTTAATAGCTCTGAAGAAACACTTCACTGTTTTAACCTGACAAAGGCAGAGAGGAAAGGGTCGATTATAAATTTGAGCTGATGTCACGTGCTAAAAAAATGAGGGCATCAGAGGAAGCCAATGGTGTGCAGGGGGCGACGTCTGGATATTGTGCAAACAAATAAAAGCGTGAGAGCAGAGAGGGTGTTTTCTTAAACAAAACTCAGTGTATTTGGGGGATTTTTTGCTAAAGTACCTTTCAAGAACAATGTAGCAGTAAAACCAGACTGTGTAAGTGCAGCGGTGCTTTGAGCTAAATCATCAGCACACTGACACACTTACAATGACAACACACTGAGTGACAATGTTGTTCAGCAGCACTGAACACAAAGCAGAAGGGAAGCTGATGGAAATGCCCTCAGTTCTGCAGGTGACTGGATTTCAACTGAAGTCAGTCAGTCATTTTCTATACCTGCTTTCTCCACACTTGGGTTGCAGGGGTCTGCTGGAGCCTATCCCAGCTGTCATTGGGCACTGGACAGGTTGCCGGCCTATCGCAGGGCTAACACATAAACAAACAACCAGACAAATGCTCCCACTCACACCAATTTAGTTTGATCAATTCACCTAACAAGCATGTCTTTGGACTGTGGGAGGAAACCAGAGTACCCAGAGAAAACCCACCATGCACAGGAAGAACATGCAAACGCCACACAAAAAGGCCCAAGCCGAGATTCAAACCCCAAACCTTCTTGCTGTGAGGCACAAGTGCTAACCACTGCACCACCGTCGATTATAAAAAGTCATCGACACGGAAATTCAAGAATCGAAGCGTCGAATTATTGTTTTTGTTATTGGTAAAATCAAATATCAGCCAGAAAAAAAGTCATCTGTACTTGCAGTTCCTTACAGGAAGTGGTGGGGGCAGTATCGCTCCCACTGTTATTCACAGAAACAGACAGGAAGAAGAAGCGGAAGCAAAACCGTGACAGGCAGCAGAGCCAACCAATAAAGTGGGAAGACGCGAAACAGTACGGCTTTTGGGGTTTTACGGGTTATTTTTTTAGAAAACGTTAAATAGTATGTTGGCCCTGTTGATGGGAAATGTGAGTACGAAAAAACCGGACGGACAGTCACAAAGTATTACACACACTCTGCAGGAAGGAGTTTTCACTGAAGCACTTCCTGTTAAAAATACCACATTAACGGGAAGCGTACAAGATTCGGGGATTCTGCTAGCACTTAAGCTAACCCGTCGCCCAGCTTGCGACAAACCACCCTCATGCAAATTTTTATCGTTTGGCAGCGCTATTTATTACTGCACCTTAACATGCATTTCTTATCCAATTATTAGATTAATCGATGGAGTAATCAATAGATTATTCAATTACTAAAATATTTGTTAGCAGCAGCCCTAAACTGAAGAAGTAAATAAGTAAAAACTTTGAACTACTGGTTGAAGATATTGCTTTAAAGTCCTGTCAGTCACATGGCAAAAAAAAAAACCCAAAACAATATATTATTTTGTTAAGTGTTAAAAATTTACATATGTCCATGGCTGCAAACTCAAAGTCAGTCAAAGCCCGGTGTAATAACTGTATTCTTTAGAGATACAAATCTGTGTTTACCATTGGTTCTTTGCTGCCAGGCTATGAAACAAATCTGCTTTACAGAAACAAAGCATGAACTGTGGTCCAAAAAAAAAAGAAAAACAGACAATAAATCCCTCTCGAGCTTGCAGGACAAGTGGTTTTGAGCCTCGCACCCTTCTCTTTATTTCAACTGCTCTCTACACTGGGGTAATTTAGCCCATTGAATCCGTATGTGGTTAACCTCACTTTCAGATACTATTACGCCCACCTCTCTCACTACTCTCTGTGCCACTGTGTTTCTTCCCAGCCCTCTCTGGCTCCAGGTGAAGAGCTGCTCTTACAGATGGAGGCCTCGTTTCTCTCTCAACAGCTTCCACCGCCACACTGCTCCAGCGGGATCTGCTGTGTCCGTGCGGCTGCCCAGGATCAAAGAGCTGTTGACACAGTCTGAACCGACTTGTCAAGGCTGCCGCGTCTGTCTGACATTCAGTTTGCATTACAGAGCCGGCAAGTGTGTCGCAGTGATGATGCGCTTTTGTTATATCTGCTCGATGAAAAGAGACGACGCCGCGCCTTATGAAAGACACAGCAGCCCTTCAGGATACAGCCGAGGTGTGAGCGTAGTGTGTGTGTGTCGATGTGAGCAGTCCTGCCGTCTGCTGCCAGGTGGGTGTGGTTGATGTATGGCTTACTATTTCTGCTCTGCACAGAGACATGTTGGCCCTGTTTGCACCAGCAACACAATCTGTGAATACTCATAAATACTCACATCCACGTACTTTGATAAGAGCACGCACATCTGACACAATCCTGAGGCATCATAACATCTTGGTGTCATTTTCTGACTAAAATGCATGAATGTTTTTGACATATTGTATGTTTCTTCTTTCTTCTTTTGTTGAGTTTGTTTCTCTTATATTTAATTTAATTTAATTTTTCTTGTTGAGCTGCTTGGACAGAATAAATATCGACTTTAAAAATGCCAAATCAGTCTCTGGGAAACTGTGATGGTCCTGTTTGTGTTTTTTAACAGGCATATTTTTGTCCTTTACTACTGTCATTCCCTGTTATGTTATTGTTTTCCAGTTACTCTAAATGATTATCATACATTTAATATTTTTCTAATTCTGTTTTACTGTAGCCCTGCGATAGGCTGGCAACCTGTCCAGGGTGACCCCGCCTCCTGCCCATTGACAGCTAGGATAGGCTCCAGCAGACCCCTGCATCCCAAGTGTGGACAAGCAGGTCTAGAAGACGACTGACTGACTATTTTACTGTAGTTTTCAATATGTAATGGTAAAAAAAACAAGTTAAATCAAGTAGTACTAATGTTAGTAATTTTATTTAATAGCAGGAAATGGATTGAGTGCATCCTGTTATATCTTTATTTTAATAAGCATGTACAAAGGACATTACTTGGTGGACTCTACGTATCTTCTGTACTGTTGGATCTGTCTTTGTATGCAGAAGGAGATTGGTCAGTGGTCAGATCAACTGGTTTGCTTGACAGATCAATTTCCAAAACACCACCACAAATGTCAACAAGGTGTAACCTGCAGTATCGACATCAAAACCTCAAACTAAACAGTGTTAATGAAATATTAATATTATATAAGGTGACTGTTGGTTCCTCTATCACTTCTATGCTTTCATTCAAGAAACCTCCAAGTATTTTGTTGGCCATATTCCTGTTTTCACAAAGTCGATATCACTACCGTGCTTGAGAAAAGATGCAACCTCCTCAAACCCACACACACACACACACACACACACACACACACACACTTAGAGAGCAGCATTACTAACTGTATTCATGTAGATTTAATTCATTCTGTTAGAAAACTAATTAATAGATTTGTGGCTCCAACTCGGACACACTGTCTCTCACACTCAAACAACAGAAAGCAAAGAATCTAAATAATAATGTCCCTTGTAATTTCATCAGCCCCAGAGATCGAGGGTTACGCAGATCAAAGGATAAAATTCCTTCCATTGAACCATATGAATGCCAGAAAAAACATGGCTGGACCGTGTAGATTGTCCCCTGTGGTGCCTGTTGCTATATTTGCCCTGAGCGGAGCAGAGAGGCTGGGAAAGACGAGGAGGAGACACAATCGTGACACCTTCAACTCGGAGTCCGAGTCCAGCTCCTGTCCTCTGTCCTCCCACAGAAGAAGCTTGAGTCGAGTATACTTTAGATAAACTATGTATGTAGGACAAAAGAAGTAGTTTGAGTGAAGCAATGTACTGTGTGCTCAGAAACGCTGCGTCTGCAGTATTTCCTGCTTTAAAGTGAGCTGCATGACAGAGGAGGGATGAGAGTACTTTACTATGGGTGTATGCAACTTTACTCCTTTCATGCTGGTAACAATCTTTTCTTTCTTTAAGTATATATCAGCTGCATTACGTCCTATTTTTTATCAGGTGTTGCATTGTAACAGAGGAGTGAAAAGTCACATAATATTACCCTACGATGGTCTGGTGCATCTTTTTACATCTGGCGTTACAATAAATAAAATAACTATACAATATGAATATATATAATTTGATGGGGAAAAAAAACACATGAAATAGGCACAGCTGTATCAAAGCTAGTTAATGTTGGCTGCTGAGGAAATGACTATACCGACCCATTTTCTGTGATTTCCATCAAAAATCGTTCTCGTTTTAAGAGGCATGGTTCTAAATCCAACTCACGGACATGACACAGCAATTATTTTTAGACGATCATATTATCATTACTGTCCATTTCGAATAAATGTCCATAAATTTGGTGAGAAATCTTTTTTTTTTAAATAGATTTTTAAGTTTCCTCAACATCAAGTAACCCAGAGACAGTTGACTGTACATTCATGACAATATTTTTAATGTACTTTCACCAAATGTTCACAAAATAAACAGACCTCAGGTTGTAGCAGCAACATAACAAAACTTATTGTAAATAGACAGCGGACCTTTAAAACCTTTAAAATTGTACTTCGACTACAATTGCCTAAATCCATAGACTGTATAGAAATGGACAAACCAGGCATGACGACACTCACTGGTTTGTGGACTCACATTTTGAAGCCAGGACATCGGCATTTGAACGTCACCATGTTGGTTGTTTGGAGCCAGAAGTGACCATATTTGGATATGAAGGGAACAGTGAGGAGGCGGGTCTAAGACTTGGACCCGAGATGATTTGTTCTGTCCATTTTTTTTATACAGTCTGTGATTTCCACACACTATCTGGATAGCTAAACAAATAAATACATAAATGATTATTTTTTTTAATTGCATACTTTAATTTGTTTACAGCAGGGAATCTGTTTCTGGTGGTAAATATGTGGACAGATGGACAGTCAGGTAAAAAGGGAGAGAGGTGTGAGGATGACTAAGAGCCTCGCTGCAGTCTCTTACTGGGTGACCCTCAAACTACACACATACATGAACACACGCACACACACAGCAGGAGCAGGAAGGAGGAACACACGCTTCAGAAAACTGGCACACACACTCCCTCACCCTCTGCCTCTCCCTCCCTCCCTCCCCCCGCTGCCCTGTCTCCCTGCATCTTTGTCCTTGCACAGAAATAGCAAAAATATTATTCAGAGGCTGGGAAAGTCCCATGTGTCCATCTTAGACACACACACACAGATTTTCTCTCATCACAGCGCCCGTCTTTTAGTTACAGCTTATCTGCATCTTTTTTACCTTTTACAGCTTTTGACTAACCCCTTCTTGCACAGTAATTATTCAAATAGGTTTTCATGTTTTATGTCTGTTAATGTGTTTTACATTACACAAAAAAAAAAATACGAGCTTTATTACTGGTGGAGAAAGCTGCTGTTGAACCATAGACAGTGGAGTTGCATTTTGAAGTCAGGAGTTTTGCATTTGAATGTTGCCATGTTTTGTTTTTGGACCCATAAGTGGCCATATTTGGATATGAAGGGAGGAGTGAAGAGGTCTGACCCTTGATGTCGAGGACTCTGCCCAATGTGCATGACACTGGAGTCCAGACCTGTCAATCAAACTAACCACACCTCTAGTGATGGGACCGGCAGCACCGATGCATCAGCGCATGTGTTGAGCTCACAGAGCGACACCCCAGCCGTTTTTCAATATGCGTACTTGTCCGTACTTACGTTCTCGCGTACTCATGAAACGTCATCAGTCGGAGATCTAGTACTGTTCCAGTTCAAAGTACACATCTGGCGGAGAACGCATGAAATACCCGGATGTGTTCTCGCTCCTCCTTCATTATCGAGCCTGTATCAGACCAGACTTGTGTGGACTTGGGGAAGCCAAATAACCCATAATGCATTTCTCAACAGCGAGCAGAGATGTGACGTCAACAAGTACGCTGGCATACCAATCGCACCTTAGCCTCAATGTGTATTGGCCTTCCTGCAAGTCCGTACTTCAGAGTCCGACTTGCAGGTACATTCTCACCAAGTACAAGTTTGCGTACTTTGAATTGAGAAACAGCCAGGCTCTGACAGACACTGCATTAGCCAATCCCTGCAGAGTATCCCACAGCACTGAAGTGTAGATCCTCCTTCTTGGTTTTCTCCATTACAAGAGAAGTTTGGCCGCGACATGAGTGCAGCCGAAACTCGTTTTGAGTTGTAAAAACCCACATTTTTCGTTACACAGGCTGCAGCCTCACAGAGGAGTGGATCTGTCTCATTTATGATTCCTCGCGTTGCACTGGTTTCCTGGTTGCGGTGATGGCGTCATTATGTCGGTGCAGAGCAACGGAGGGGAGCCTCTTAAAGCGACAGGCCCAAAAAAACAGGCTGTTCAGAGTAGACCTGTCACAGAGTGTTTTTGAGGCAGACTGAAATACAGGATCAATGTGGAGTTTCACCAAGAAACTTCACAGACATGATCTATAAGACTTATTCAAACTTCCCTGAAAACCAGTTTAATATGTCTCCTTTCAATCATGGCTGAGACACTCAAAAATATTGTAGTAATGGTCGTGTGGAGAAACAAAGGGTTTTCCCAGCAGCCATTTGATCTGCACAGATACACTCTGTGTTTTCAAACTGACAAACACAGAGTGACCTGAAACAGAAAATAAACAGAGGCACGCACTCTGACAGACAGGCATAGCTTCAGGAAAGGACAGAGAGGTAAACAGACAGAGAGGCAGGCAGATCACAGATAACCTCCTGCACACACAGACCGTGACCTCAGAGCTCACATCACAACCTTGATTTACTAAAATATACAGAGATAATGTCAATGCTGAAGGAGCTTTGATGCAATCTGGGGTGACCTGAGCTGTTAGAGGGCAGCCTAATCACTGTGAATGAGTGCAGTGTGTGTGTGTGTCAGGGAATCATGGTGAAGTCAACAAAGCCACCAAGGCTGATCTGATCTCCACTGTCACTCACTGCGACCTTAACGCTGGGAAGTAAATACAAAGTAGATATGAAATATCACCCAACATAACACATGGCATCTCCTCCACTTTGATCCAAACACCACCTGATCAAACCATAAACACGTGCATTTTATTCATGAGTGAACAATGATTGAAGCCAAACTTTCAATGGGCAGCAGTGTTAACATGCATTCAGATAAATCATGGCCTCATTTATCTCTGTCATTGTTCTTTCTCATTTGAAAATTCTGCAAGATTTAACTATAAATGAATATCGACACTTCTTCACTTAATCTTAAACACATTAAAGCTGCTGCCAGTAAACATTTGAAATTTGAAAGTTTCAAAAAAGTGGGAGCTGCAGAAAATCTGATAATATGATAAGTTTAAAATTTGATAAATATTTGAGGTTGTGAAGTTAAAAAAGAGTCACGTCCCACTTCTCATCGCACCTCCAGGCTTCTTCAGCTGCTGCTAACACAACAGGTTAATCTACAAAGTGAAGCTATAATGAAGATTTACAACAGTCCTACACTGTAAAGCTTGTTCATGCTTTTCCTAATCTACATACTGGAAGATTTACAAATGTGAAGTTCAAACACTCAAATCATAAAGCTGTTTCTGATTTATGCACAGTATTTCTAAAAGGCAATGCAACACTTTTAAAAGATCACAAAAACAAATCCAACTAGCTCATGTTGTAAGTAGCATGTGAACCACCATACACAGTAACTGTAATCTAAATGAACAGTAAAGTAGAATGGCTTTGACTCACTACACCTAACAAGTGAGCACATGGGAAGCTTGTGAACTGAACATCAGCAGCTCATACAACAACAACACAACAACGAGTTACAGCTATAGTGTAAACAAACGTACTCTGAGAAACATATTTCAAGTGAGTATGCATGTGTCCATAACAACTAATGGTGCATTTACACTGGAAAAAAAGTACCTGGAACTTGGTACCTGGTACAACTTTTCGTACCTCCTCTCCAGCGGTTCCAAAAAAAGTACCCAGTCAGGTCGGAGCAGGTACTAAAATCTTATTGGTCGGAATCGTCACTGCGTTGTTGCATCATCACTGTGTGGCACGCACGCGGGCATTTTTAAATCTTCGGCAAACCGCGCAGACGTGTTTGAAATAACAACAAGAAGAGAAATGGCAGCTGTTAGAAATCCAGCCCCCTGGACTCAGGACGAGGTGCAAACCTTTCTGTCATTAGTCGCCGACGAGAAAATTCAGCAGGAGCTGGACGGGGCGGTCAGAAACAAAAGAATCGCATAAAAGATGGCGTCACGAATGACGGGCAGCTACACGGAGGAAGCACGATCCTCGGCAATGTAAATGCAACCGAAGGGGGCCGATCCCGAACGATCCGAGGCGAAGGGAAGCGAGTAGGTACCAGTGTAAATGTGCCATAGAAGTACTGCAAAGTGTCCCCTTCAAACTCTGACAAACACTTTGGCAAATATCCAGATGAATCCACATGTATTCAAATAAAAACTTCTCATGTTGTCAGAATATGTTGAGGTATGTTCATAAACACCAACACAAATTATTGAAGGGGGGAAAAACTGAATGTCTGTTTTCATCATGCAACAGGAGACCAGACCAACGGGTCACACTTCACTGAATTTTGCCGACGTCAGCTTAACAACCAGTGGCACAGCAGCCAGGTGTGATTTCCATGCTGCTTCAGAAACAGGTGAATGGAGGTGATTCAGCAGTTCAACAAACGGTAAATTACAACCAGCAAATTACTATAAAATAACAGTCAGAATACATACACAGGTAAAAGTTACTTCCAAACAACTAAGGAGTTTCTCAGAGTGGTCTATCATTTCTACAGGTACAGCATCACTGTGTTTGTTTTTTGGTTTTCATTAATAAAAACCCATTGCTTTCAAGAAGAAGTGTTATTGCAGTCTAGTCTCAAGAGCGGCTACCCTCATCCTAATTTGTTGGGATTATTTCCCTCGGCAGGAGAGCTTTCTATTTCTTTATGGATACATATTCTATATAGTCAAAAACAAAGTCACCAGAGGCTGTGATACTGTTGACTTGTGCGCAATAACACAATATGGATTGTATGAAGGAAGCAAATGGATATTCGTTTTTTTCTCTTCTTGTCTGTTCAGATTATGATTTCAGTGATGGATACATGGAAATCAAGTTTAAACCTACTGTCCTGAAAGGTGACACAGAGTCGGTTAGCATTAGATCCTGCAAGAGGGTTTTCCCAAATGTGTGAGGACTTCAAACTTGAAAATCCCAAACCCGATGTCTATAATCATAATCAGGATACTTCATTGATCCCTGAGGGGAAATTGGGTGATTTAATCCTGAGGTGAACCAAGAAGGCCATGCTGGAGGATCTGAGACTATACTTTATCTTGTACAGAAACAACATCTGTGATCTTCCAGTGTAACATCACTAGATTGACTGATGCCTTTATGTGTCCCTATATCACAGTGGACATGGACGCTGTCACTGTGCCTCTATGACAAATTCCTGAAGACTTATTTTACCTGAGAAAAACTTAGTTCCCACTCTGAGACTGTGAACGTGCAGTGTTACGCCACAGTGTGTAGGCCTGATAAATGTTGTTTTCTCCACACTTCTCCAACAAACAACATCTCATCCATACCACCTCTCATCCACAGCACAGCAGCAGCTTTGGCTCTCATCCCAAACAATCAGGACTGTACACATAACTACTCATGACAGGCACAAGCTGTCCAGAGCCCGCCTGCCCACAGCTTACAGTGATGTGCCCGGTGCTCTGCGTGGCTGACAGTCAAGATATCAGGAAAAGGTGCTGACCCAGGCCATGTGTCTGTTCGATGTTCAGCAGTTTTCTCATCTAAAGGGTTAGTCAAGCAGTTTGAGATATTTAAGATAATTCCTTCAATGTTCGTTTTTTCGCTACTCGATTCCCCTCACGCAGACTCAAAGCTCGCAAGTTAATCTATTGCATTGTGTAAATCAATATAATTACATTAACTTTTGCATGGAAGTGCAAAAAAGCAGAATGATTTACAAAGTAATAGAATAGAAAGCACATCTTAGCCTACATTCATTACATTCAGCAGCGATAATAAAATTCATCCTAAATGACATACAAAAGGTAAATCATGATAATGATGTGGGTTTTATCTCCCTGCATTAAAAATGATCTTTTCATCAGCTTTATAATAGTTTAATACAACTTGAAAGACACAGACACTTACTTTTTTTCTATCCAAGTGCAACATAAATACATATTTGATGAGTTTAATACAAATATTGACCTTTGTGGCGTCTAACAGAAAGTGGCAGCTGTGAAATTCTGAAAACATTATTTCATGGAAAGACTAACAAGACGAGCGGCCACAGGAAAGAAGTGATATTCAGGGGAGCAGGTTTCCCTGAGGGTGGCAGATAAAATTAAATAGTCGACTGTAGCGTTGTGGGCCAGGTAGGGAAAGGTCATTATGTGACAAAAGTTGCTGAAGGGATTTCACCGACCAAAACAGAAGGTCGTGCAGCTAACTGGGTGCCAGTGGCGCTGAAGAATTTTCTTCCCGAGACAAGTGGAAGTGTCTCTGCTCGTGACCCTCCTGACCCCGAAAAATAACGCATGAGAAAAATAATAAGGGTTCGGGTTCGTTTGCTCGTGTTTGCATGTTAATACTGAGATGCATGTAATGAGTCAGTAATGTAGCAGTGAAGGAATTCATCTTGTTTAAATATCTTAAATGAAGGTACAATTGAGCTTCCCTTCCTCAACTGGGTCAATAAATAGACACCCTGATGGCGAGGGGGACCTCAGAGCCATCTCTCTACTGAAATGCTCTAAAACATTATATTTGAAAGATCTATGGAGATCTAACCACAGAGGAAGAAAATCCTGACAAAGACTGTTTGGACCTTCTGATTTAGTTTGAATCAATTTGACTTTGAAGTACTTTAAAGTGAACTCAGTACTTTAATACCATATTTAACTTTTTATTGGACACCGTTCATAAATCATAAATTCCAACTACACTCAGCATTATAAAAATAAAATCTACTCTGCTTTAAATAAGATCCACTACCTAGTCACTATATCAGCCATGAAACAGTGTTTGGGTACATTAGGTATTATATGTGGTCTGTTAATGTCAGGCAGTATATAGTCTCCTGCACCTTCAAATGTTGCCATCAAATGGAAATACATGGAAATATGAAATAAAAATGTGACATGGTCTGCTTTAGTGCTTTGATATACACTGCAAACATGTGCACCTAGCAAGAAAATGAAACAATAAAACTATGAACTATTATTTCCACACAAACATTACATAAAACATAAAACGTGTTACGCTGCCTATCATCTCTGCTTGAGAATGGCAGCTTTACAAATACACTCGACAAAATGTATTTACATGCAGGCACATTTTATGCAGGACCACGTCTGGCTTTGTCCGGGGCCTCAGTCTACTACAAGATCAACACACACATGTTGGACTGGGTTGTTTGAGCACAACTCCTGAGGGTCTAAAACACCCAAACTTGGCCAGAACACTAAAGACAAAGCAGATGTTTCCTGCTCCCAGCAGCTGCTGAGGACAACTTTGGAGAAGCTGGACATCACTGTGTATTAGTGCTCCACACTCATCATCACACAGAAATACAACAGCAAACTACTTCACAACTTCTTTGTAATACTTCAGTTTGATGTCTAAATGTGATGAATGTCATGATTAGAAACATTTCTTATCTCAGGCAGTGTTTGCAGCAGTGTGATGAACTAAAGACACTTCTTCTTCTTCTTTTGTTTTGCTTCAACTATTCAAATATTATCTGTCTATCATGTAATATGGATTTCACATCAAACACAGAGATATGGAAGCACAAAGGAGGTTTTTTCTTAGAGACCTAGTTGACATCCATTAAACCACAATGAGACCAGCACACAGTCTTTTCAAAGCAGCAACATTCTCAACAAAAAAGAGTGTTTAACATAATCTTGACGTTGTAGCATCTGTCACTTCTACAGAATTTACAAATTGCCTCAGGTAATTTCCTAGAAAACCCAATTCAACTTCCAAAGAAACTTGCATAATTTCACGCCAGTGGACATTAATGAAGTCTGTCAGGCACATTAGCTCATTAATAATATTACAGATTAACCTATGATGAATTGGCGGACTGCACAATGGGCTTTTCTGGCCCTGGCGTGACCAGTCTCTTATCTGACCTTTACAGATCCATGCAGCAGAAGACACAGGAGACACAGAGACCCTTGTGGGGTAGGACGAAGACAGCATATGTCTTCTTCATAATGGAGAGGGCTATGGACCTTTTTACACTGTGTCAGTATCAATTAATAGATTATTTTAATTTCTACAGACACTTGAGGGAAAATGGGTCTTGGACAAAATGAAAATACAGATTTCTGTGGACTGATGTATGACGTGTGTGTAGCAGGAGCTGTTATCTTATTTTGATATTTAACACATTAAGAGGGAGAGAATTATTAATAATATTAAAATAATAATAATTTGGATATATATTTTTTTTCATTTATTTATTTTTAAAAGGGTTTCTTAACCAGAGGTAACCCTGATGGCATCAGCAAGGATGTTTTTGTCATTTTTAAAAGTATCTTCTAAGTATGCAGTGGTTTTCACAAACAGAGCAGCATGTTTTGTGTGATGCAAACTCAGTGACTGATGAGTGAATCAGTGAATTTTCAGGCAAAACATTTACAAGAAAGCAAATCAGCTCTGATGGATTTTTGCAGGAATCTACTAACCCACATTGGTTATTGTCCATAGCTAATAAACTGTAAACACCACATTAGTAAACATATGAAAAGAGACGATTAAGAAGAATATTGGGACAAAAGACAGAAAGACAAAAGAGGCAAAACTGCCAGACTACCCTCAGAAATAAAAAATAAATAAAATGTTCAAGTAAAATGCAGTTTATTTGTACAGTGTTCCTATGAAGTTACAGTTTCCAGTTTAGACTTGTGAACATGGGCACGTTTCTAAAGCTCAGTGAAGCCTTCGTATTGAGTTGCAAACGTCAGGCGTCGTTAAAGAATAAAACATTCAGCTAAAATCAAGTACGTTACCATTTCCATTTCCTGCTGCACTACATTTCACACAAACATTGTACTTTCCTCGGCTTCTGTTATCTGATCGCTTGGACACTGGCTACTGTTCAGATGCAGATTTTACATGAACTAAACATCCTGATTAAAACAATGATCCTCTTGGACTGTGACCCTCACCACAGAACGGCATCGAGACAGGATCTGAAGCAAAGATTATTAAAAGATCTAAAAATAAATAAATACAGATGTATGTATGAAAAGTTGGACCAAGCAACACAGAAGAATGGGAGATATAACATTAGCTGTAATTACAACAAATAAACACACAGAAATACATGAATAAGGTCACAAATTTTCCTTTTGATTCTTTAATATAATTTTGCTGATAATTCTTCTGTACAATTACTTAAGAAGGATTTTGAATGAAGAACTTTCACTTTACTTTTACTTAAAACTGTGCATACATCAATTTGTGAAAAATAAAATGTATTATCTTCTTCAGTTTCTACATTTGCTTAACCTGAAATCAAATAGTGAGGAATGTTGAAGCCAATAATGTAATAACAGATAATGTAATAAATTTGCCCTTTTTGAAATGTAATAGGCCATTAACGTAATAAAAGTCCTGAACTGATAATGTAATAACTGTTGGCCAATAATGATTTATTACGTTATTGGCTCAGTTATGACATTTGCAAAGTTTTTTTCTTTTACCAGGCCAATAACTTAGTAAGCAGCTAATAACGTAATAAATTGTTACGTTATTGGTCTATTACATTTCAAAAAGGGCAAATTTATTACATTATCAGCTGTTATTACATTATTGGCGTCAACAAGGAAGCTGAGAACATGTCTGAAGCTTAATATAGACTCAGGTTGGCAAACGTGTGCAAAACAAAAGATTTGTTCCAATGATGCATATAAATCCAGGGCCACTTTACTATTGTAACAAAAGATCCTTTCAAAATAAGAAAAGAAAGAAACACATTTGCAAAACAGGTTTAGTGATAAAAGAGAAGTAAAAATATGGCAAATGGATTTTCTAAATTGTAGCGTCATCGCCCTCACTTTAAGGATGCACCTCACCTTAAAGACACAACTGATGAGACATTGCTTCTCAGAGCCTCTGTATGTGATCACGAGCAGAACTGGTTCTCTCATAAAAGCACAAATGGAGCAATCATTTAGGGCTATTCATCTGGGTCAAGAGAATAAATGCAGCTAGTTAAGATGTGAAACAAATTACAGAGTCACACTATGCCAGCAGATTCATGAGTTGACAAAGAATAATGATTTTCAGTGTTCTCCCTTACCTCTTACTTCACACACACTCACAAACATACACTCACTACAGTGTGTTCCCTCAGTAAGGCTTCAGCTGTTCTCGGTGCACAGATTGAAGAACAAAGAAATAAAAAAGAGAAAGTGGAGGTGGAGATGGTTTGTTGATAAAATGTGTTAATTTGTAGCAGTCGTGGGAAATAATAATCGATACGGTGGATGTTGCTCCACGAAAAGGAGTAACACAGTGATCCGTGTCAGTGACTCCAGAATAAATGCTCTACAGTCAGCGTCAGCGCAGGTGTGTTTGCATTAATCTGCATCTCGGCATGTGCCTGTGCATTCAAAGAGACGAGGGTCAGAGACACCTCAACGGGAGCAGTGTCTGAGTGAATAAAGGTCATTATTGTGGAGATGGAGAAAACCTGGGAAACACGCAAAAGAGGAGAGAAGTGACGAGAGAAAAGATGAAGATGAGAAAAACAGAGGCACAATGGGACAATAAGTAAAGGAAGAGGAAGGAAATAGTTTTAAAAAATGTCCTGCAGACACAGTGTAGCTCTTGATTTTCTCTGACAACTCCTTTGATGATACATTTCCACTGGTTACACTTTTTTTCCCAGTGTATGGGAAAACAAACATCTTATTTTTGCGTAGTTTAAACAAACAGCGGGGGAGAAAACGAGGATGCATCAGTGGTAAACAGAGTGTATACACTGTACTTACTCAGCATTAGCCATGGTGCCGGGTGACGGAGAGAGGAGAGATGTGGTGGTGGTGGTGGTTTTCACAAGGTTTCCACTCACTCCTGTCTGTTTTCAGTGCTGCAGTTCACCTTCCCACCTGAGAGATGCTGCTTTCATGTTGAACCTGCGAGGAACACAACCAAAGCAGGAATCATTACAGTGGGTCAAATAACCAAAACCTACTTCTTCCTTCACACAAGTTATGGTAAAATATTTTGCCCACCACGTCATCAATGAGGGTAGGTAAAAGAATAATCTGACATTTGGGACATTTTATACACACCTCCACAGCAGACAGTGATAAATACAAACCCCAAAAGTTGAAATCAAATGAAACTGTTAACTAGTTGCCAAAGGTGTACACCAAGAGACTGTAGTGACCCCAAAATAAATGAACTTTTCTCCATGTAAACTTTCAACTACAGTGCTAAAGCTTTTATCTGCTTAGAGATCCCAAACATTTAACACTCCACAGAGTTGGGTGCGTGTCAGACTTCCCACGCTCCCACCATCAGAGAAATAATAATAGCACCTGTGAAAGAAAATAAAAAAGCACCGATTTCCTTGCTGGTATGTGAGACACTGAATGAGAGTTGTGTGTACAACTACTGAGAGCTCCTCGCTGTACATAAATGAATTATTTATCTGAAGCAAAGGACCTACCTGTGTGAGATTTACATTGTTGACGGGTAATTGTGCCTCCTGCTGCCCCCTCGCTGATAGTAATGTCTCCCTCGGTGGTGATCAGAGTAAGTGAAGCAGCAGCAGGCTCGCAGTGTGTGTAGGCTGCAGCTATCCTTAGCACTTTTGCATTGGATGAGCACCACTGCTGCTGCTGCTGCTGCTGCTGCTCGGATTTCAGTGCAAAACCAACACAGGGGCTGGAGCTCAAACGCAAGGAGCATCGTCTCTCGGCAAGATCATATTAGCTCCTCTAAGTGTCATCAGAGCGATGCAATAACGGCCCTTTAAGTGCAGTCTCCTCCTGGCTGAGATTGTTGATGTGAGGGAGTGAGTGAGTGAGTGAGTGAGTGAGGGTGGAGAGGGGGGTGGGGGGGAGGTGTCGATCCAGATCCAGATCCAGGTCC
>OOFC01047533.1:0-26403 GCA_900323345.1 Pseudochromis fuscus
AAAAAAACAACAAAATAATCAGTAAAAACAATAAAATGTCTTCAAAAAATAACTTAATAATCAGCATTAGTTTATATTTACCCAGTTCTGGGTTAAACCAACTCAGCATTTTGTGTGTGTTCAAAGTATATCTTTTATTTTTTTCACTAAATATAGATATAAAATCATCTTCATATGTCTAAAAAAAACCACCAAAAAACTCATGGACACACAGCTATAATTTCCCCTCACGTTCTTGCAGTTACCTCCCCTTCATTTCTAATTTTCTTATCTCGAAGGACTATTCGGAAACAATCGTGAATTAAAGAACGCGGGTACTTGCTACCCTGCAGGGTGTTGCCTTTGATGATTGAGCTGTTCATTAATTAGCCAGTCACACTGCGGCGACTAATACCGGAGCTGCAGCGTAGGTGTAGCAGCGAGCAGGCGAGGAGAGGAGTATTTTGTGAGCTTCCAGATGCCAGAAGACTCAACGTGCCCATAATCAAGTAAACAACATCCGAGCCCCCCTTGTGATAAGTATGAGGATGTTTACTGTAAATGCAGCAGCATTCAAATGGAAAAAACACTATTTATGCTTCTTGGTAAACAAGTGTGGGATGCAACTGTGGAGCAAAGCAACAGGTTTTTCCATGTGAATTATGGGTTGGCAGTAATTAGATTTGCGTTACCAAAATCACACACAATTTACAGCTACATCTGTTTACAGCTTAGTGCAACAATCAGCCCTTATATGGCTCCTATTAGACCAGATCTGGATTTATCCTGTTGTATTAAGCATTTTTAAGTTCATGCCTGCCCAAAGATTTGAGTCAGATGTAATCAAATCCTAAATATTTCTTTTAATTGCACGGAGCATCGTTTAAAAAAGAGTTCGGCAGGAAATGTAATTTACTTTCCTCGCTGACATTCTTTACTTTAAGAGCTTCTTTTCTTAAAGTAATCATTGAATTCTTGGCATTTTCAATCACCTGGACAGTAATCAGGAGGTCTGCTGCCATATTTCATCTTTTTTTCTCATCAGATTTCAAAGTGGATTTTCCTGTAAACAGGCACCGAGCATCAGGCACACGAATACAGCAAGTCTAATACGGATTTTAAATGGTACATGATGTGCTCATCATGCCCAAAGTGATTAGTTTTGGGATGATGCTTCACCCAATCAGAGGTTAGAAACAGTGCTGGTGTTGTGTTCAAGTTGGTCACCTGATTGAAAAGTGTTTTCCCTGCTGCTAACCTGACCCTTGAGGCAGTAACCAGGTCTCAAAAAGTGCAAAACCACCAGTGGCCAGTAGGGCAGCTGTGGCTCAGGTGGTAAGGTGGCAACTCATTCACCCATTCACACACACACCAATGGCTACCGAGCTGCCATGCAAGGCGCTAGCCACCATTGGGAGCAACTTAGGGTTCAGCGTCTTGCCTAAGGACACGTGGACAGGAGGAGCCAGAGATCAAACCCACAACCTTACGATTCATAGGCGACCCACTCTACCAGCTGAGCCACAGCCGACTGTTATCCTCAGTGTTTTGAGTTTATTTGTACTCACGTGACCTCTGAGGTGATAGCATTGTACATCAACATCGTCAAGGCATAGCGGAGGATCGTGGGATACAAAGGCGACCCAGCTGAGCCAAAGCCGTCCTGTGGATAGAGGACAGGGCAGCTGGTCGCCTGTGAATTGTAAGGTTGTGGGTTCGATCCCCAGCTCCTCTTGTCCACATGTCGAAGTGTCCTTGGGCAAGACACTGAACCCTAAGTTGCTCCCAATGGTGGCTAGTGCCTTGCATAGCAGCTCAGTAGCCATTGGTGTGTGAGTGTGTGTGTGTGTGAATGGATGAATGAGTTGCCTTGTAAAGCGCTTTGAGACCAAGCTTAAGCGCTATATAAATGTACACTATTTACCATTTTAGAGAATATACGACCTACTTTTGACTCCACAGGTACCGTTGAGAGCTTGTTTCCCTGAGATGGGTTGTATGACTGGACTCCAGGAGGTAGGGGACGCATGGCGTTTGTAGATGGCGTGGGCCTGTGGTGCTGAGGTCTCGTCAGTTGACTTCTCCAGAGGCTGGATAAAAAACTCTTCATCAGACAACTTGAACAGTCCTGTCTGGAAAAAAATAAACAAAAATAAAAAAAAAGGCTGCAGGTCAGGTCTCGGATGAGGTTGAATGATGGAGACAAATGACAAACACACACACATCTTGAATAGATAATGAGAATAAACATCAAATATAACTGAAATCATAACTCATCCAAACCTTCATAAATCAAAAAGATTTCAGTTTCAATCAAACAAAATTTGTTGACAACATTTTTTGTCAATGTGGATCTATGGAAGAAATTGCAAAAATTTTAAGCCAATTAAAAAGTCGTTCAAAAGCAATTTTAAAGAAAATAATGAATTTTATGCCTTTACAAATAAATGAAGAACAGGAAGTTTTATACAATTAATTTTGTTTATCAAGAGAAAAATAACTCTTATATTGAATTAATAATTCAAATGTATGAATATTTAAAATTGATGGTTTGCAATTTGTCTTCATGTTTTTTTTGCCATGTACATTACTGTTGGTCAGACAAAAGTAAAAGATGTTAAATGCCTCTAAGCAGTTCAAATGAGGAATCAAATGCAAATAAAGACAGACAAAAACAGGCTATGATGCATTTTAATGAAGCTTAGAGTAACAAAAGGTGCTACAGAGTTCAGCTGGGTTAAGTCCAAAACAGAAGTCTAAGAGAGAGAAGAAAAACTCTGAAACAAATTAAAAAAAAAAAAAAAAACAGAAACCAAAACTTAGTAAGCAAGGACAGAAAACGAACACAAGGCTAAATGCACCAAGGCAACTGGGAAACGGTGCAAACAAGAAAGGTGGTAGGCTCTGAAACACATGAGAAAAGTTAACTCTCAAGAATAAAACAAGAAGTGACGGCAAGAGAGACAAGGAAACTAACGGAGACAAACCAGCTGAGACATGGACAAAGATGCTCACAGGACACAGGGAAAAGAAAAACCACTAGATACACAAGACACACAGCAGTGTTGATAAAAACTGGAAGATCAAATACCTGCAGCTTTACCTCACCATAACATATATTAACGATATTAATATTATATATTAACGACCAACGATAAATGTATGTTACTGCAGTTCTATTACAGAGTGTGCTCTTCTTTGTTACTGTAACCATCTGGGTCTTGGTTTTTTGTTTTGCTGCACAGCTGTGACAGTCGGTGACTACAGTTTTAAATAACCTGGTCACATCCAGCAGGTGCTTCTTTAATTCTGAGCCTGTCGTCAGCAACAGGTCTACACATGCGTCTTTGGATTACCGTAATGATGCCACAGTTTGTGCAAACGGAAAAATTCCAACGGTTCCTGAGAGACGAGATGTTGCACTTTATAGTGAATATGGTGCCATTACGGTAATTTCACTAGCACCTCTCCCAGAAGCTGGCAAAAAAAGTGATTTACTATATACTACGTGTTGTAAGAGTGTAAGAACAGTGATGATGAAACAAGAAGAGCAGAAAAACACAAAAAAAAGATTTTGATTTTAGAGTTTTAGTGAACAAAAACACTGCAACTGCACAGGAATGTTAGATTTTGCATGTTAAATTTGAATTTGAAATCAAAATAAGGATAAAAAGTCCAGGTGGTAAAGGGTTAAAGCCTAAAAATAAGTCTGTAAGTCATGCTTACTGTGATACAGTCACTGACAGACTGAATTTTCACTGCTTGGGGAAGCTAAGCTTGATTAGTATTATGGTTAAAAAAAAAAAAAAAAGTTTGATATTTTATAAGTGGATTTGCATTCATTAAACACAGACTGGGTGGGAGGCTGTAGTGCCTCAGATTGTAAGTCCCTGCACAGAGTGGTGAGGAGAGGACAGTAATGACGATCACTAAAACCTCCTCCCATCCAGGATGTTGCAGAAAAACACCCACCACATCAGAGACCCCCGCCCCCCACATGGACCGTTGTCCTTGTTGGCCCCTGGGAAGAGCTTCTGCAGCATTGGACTGTTCCCTGGGCTGCTCTAAAGTTTACAACCACTGCAGTGCAATATATTCATGGAAATGTACAATACACTTTTGTATGTTTACACACGGTGCTTGTTTATCTCTCCAGGATTTATTTATTCATCTTATAATTCATGTTGTGGTTTTTCCACTATTTTCACCCAATGCAACAAAATCTTATTCTGATGTGCACTGTACAAATACTGCCTCAGTCTTGAGCCCTCCCATTCTGCAGCTGCCTCAGTCTTCTGCAAAGAAATTGGAAAAATTGGAAAAATAAAATGAAATGAACCAATTAAACATTAAAATGTATGCAAAATCAAAGAATCTCTTTTTAAAATACATCAGTTATGGTGATCTAAATTGTACTTTATTGTTATTTTGGTTTTCAAAACTGCATAAATAACAAATATAGTGCAGTTCAGCCCATGACTCTAAATGCAGGAGCTTACAACACTGCACACACAAACAAAACCCAGTGAGGTCCCAGTGAAACCATATAAACAGCCGATGTCTTAAATTTGCTGTAGACATCCAGGGCATGACTGAGGCGGGGGGGAAAGATCAAATGTCCAGTGAGTTACTGCACCCTAAATCACACCGGCACAGAGCCAAAACCAAATTCCAGTAGCTCCCCTCCTTTTTCTGTTGATCACTCCTGCCTTATATTTAATTCTTGTCCACCCTTTGCTCCAGTTATCTCAGCTGTCACAGAGTCCGACTGAACCTCAGACATGACGGCTGAGTACAACATTCAAAGCTTATATACTGACTGTACCAAATAAAGAAAAAGGAGAAAAGGGAGTTGTGCACATACAGGAACAGATGCCAGCTTCAAGTAGTAGTTGGTCTCTGATCGATCTCTGCAGATGTTCACAACTGATGAATCCACACAGCAATCTAAGAAGTTGGACCTTTTGATGTATTGCTCTGATAATGTGACTTGATTTGTTTGTCAGTAAGAACAAAATCTACAAACACCAACTGATCAGTATTTTACCGACAATGAATAAACGCTACACTGACACTTCATTTCACTACACAGAGATGTGCGTCCTGACCCACATCTGGGTGCAGCAACAGACCCGCTGGGATTACAGCTGACCTGTGAAAGCCTTTGGTCTGCTCGCTCCAGGTTTTCCAGAATAGTATCTAAGATCACATGTGGGTCAGTTCATTTTGAGATAAGAGGAAAAAAAAAAACAACACTGACATGTGACTTGACACCAAAAGTTATTCTTAACTTCCTCAGATGTGTGCTAATCTTTTGGGTTAGTGAATAACAGCATCTCATGTATCTTTAATTTTGTGTTACATCCACAAACGATGTTAATAAATATGGGGCCAGTTTGCTGTTCACTTCCTGCAGCAGTTCATCCTGAACTGAACTACTGAAGGTTTTCTTATGTTTTAACTCTGGTGCTTCTCTGTTCATTTTATTTCAGTTTTCTAAACTTGTCAAACTCATTCAGTTTCTGTCACTTCTGTTTGACGTGTCATGTCCTTTTGTGGGCATTAGTGGGACGTTCGAATATGCAAATGAGGAACCACTCCAATGTAACACCACTAGAAAATGTTTAGGAAATTTGACACAGGTTCCTTTTTTGATTAATTTACTATTACATAATACTGATGCATCAAATCTTTATGGTAAATGGAGAACATTTATAGATCGCTTTCATGACCATAGCTAGGTCCCAAAGCACTTTACAAGGCAACTCATTCACCCATTCACACACACACACACACACACACACTCACACACCAATGGCTACTGAGCTGCCATGCAAGGCGCTAGCCACCATTAGGAGCAACTTAGGGTTCAGTGTCTTGCCCAAGGACACTTTGACATGTGGACAGGAGGATCGAACCCACAACCTTACGATTCACTGGCAACCCGCTCTACCACCTGAGCCACAGTCGCCCAGCGTTAACTTATTTTAGTTAACACTGTGATTTGTCCATCCATTTATCCACATTTTGGTTTGGTATATTGCACAGACATGTTAATACTATAAAGAATAACATGAAAGCTCCTTTGTTGACACCTACATGCACATGTGCAGCTGCTGTATATTGGATATTGGTTCTCAGATGCATGAAAAAAAACATTTGCATAATACTGGTCGCTGACAAGGACACTTGAAATATAATAACACCAATTAGAGATGCTGGAAAATGCTATAATTGGCACTCATGACAATGAAGCACGTTTGTTTGTGACACCTTTATGCCAGAGAGTACAGTGGAACAAACAATAAATATAAATACTACACTTTGGTAACAATTGTTCATGGTAGTACATTACCAGGAAAAAAATCTGTTCACAGAATTCAAGCTCAGATCACAGATCAGTTCACCTGTTAAACTGAAATGGCTGATCTGTAACGATCATAGAGTGTATGCAGGTCACACACTTGAACCAAACAACACTGGCCAATGTGTATGCGACTGGAGTTCAGCGCTGGTCTCATTGAAGATCAAACCTGTCAATCAAATTAACCACACCACAAAATCTTCCTCTTTTTGAAGCCTAACATGTATTTCATGATGAAATGATTTGCAGATGGACCACCAGATCACCAATAAGAAGAATTAAGCTTAGTTAATGACATCAGAATAATGAAAGAAAAAAATTATTGTCTAAGTATTTCATGGTTGAAAATGAAGTTGAATTGAAGTCAATTGGAGCCGCATGAGAACAAGTAGAATAATTATCTTTAGCTAATGACATCAGAATGACTTGTGGAAAAAAATGCATTGACTAAGTATTCATGCCTGAAAAGGACAAGTTTTGAATTGAAGTCAGTTGGAGCTAGAGTTTTTTGGAAGCTAGCATCTAGTGGCCATTGGGAGAATTGCACATTTGTACGTCCGAATTTTTAAGCCCCACACAGTAACTCAAAAAACAACACAAATGTGGAGTTGTTAAAGTGAGTCCTGACATCAGTTCATTTACAGACTTTGTGTATCTGATTAAAAAGAAAGAAAAGGCCTTGGTGGAGGTTTGTGCACTCTGACTGCTTTTTAGTTTGATAAATGTGTTTGTTCTCTCTGTTAGAAACAATTTCTTTACTCTGCACCAAAAACTGCACAACGGTAGACTAACACTGTGGTATTAGTCAAAACGTGAACTATAAAGAGCATCAAGCAGAAGGTTTAGATTGGTTCTGCCGTTTTTAAAGGAACAAAAACTTCACTTTACTCTTTCCAACACTTGTGCTTATCGTATGCATCTTTAAACATAAAGAGATTTAAAGAAGAGAAGATACTGTGAAAGTGTGTTCTGCATAAGTTTCAACTCAGACAGCCAAATTTTAAGGATATGTTAATTGTGTGTGTGTGTGTGTGTGTGTGTGCAGTATGTGTGTGTATGTCAGTGTTTGACTTTGTTCAGTAGAGTTTTCTGCAAGGAGAAAAAAACAACTCCAAACTTCCAAAGTGATTCATATTTCATTAAGATTTTGGATCTTTAGAAGATATTTTTACTTTATCACAAGTGGACAAATATAATCTACACCCTTTTGAAAATACAAACAGAGGGAGAAGAAAAAAGACCATGTAACAAAGAAGAATTAGTAGATGATAAAGACGACGAAGAAGAAAGAGATAAGGGATAAAAAAAGATGAAGAAAATTAATTGACAGAAGAAGAAAAAGAAGAATATTTTCAGCACCACTGATTTCTGTTGAAAATACAAATACAGTAGATGTGGTATTGTAAAGTCCCTCCTTGTATTTCCAGCCTGTAGTGGTCACTTCTGAAGAAGAAGTCTGAGAATAAAAATCTGATCAAACCTTTCTGAATAAATCACAAATTTAATCAGAGAGCCCTCCCTTAATGACTGCCTCCACTATCATTTCAACAAACCAAACCAGCTGGTGGAGCGTCTGATAGCTGCTTCCTCTGCCCAGCGATGTCAGACACAGTCAAACTCCAGGCCGACCTGCACCAGACAGCAGACTGGCAGTTCGATGAATCAGCAGTTGTGTCTGAATTTCTAACAGCACGTTTGCTTCTGATACCAGATATTAACTATGTGGCTCAACAGGTTTTTCAGACACATTTGGCTGATGTGCAGATGTTTGCCGGGAACCCGTCTGTGTGTCTGCAGCTGTTGGGAAACAAATTGAAGGGATTGTGGCAAATCTCCCATCAGTTTCTTGGTCAGTTGTGTGAATTTCAATGGGATTTTTTTTATGGGGAAATTACTCACAACTCAAAAATGATCCCATCGAATAAATAAATAAATCAAAAAGTGCAAAAAAAGATCTCTTCAAATCTACTGAAGTTTTCTTCTTCTTTCCATTTTTTACTGCAGATCTGCTTTCATGTCTAAAGCTGCTTTCTTGTTTAATTTCACTCTGCTTTATCTCTTTTGTCCTTCAGCTTCAAAGAGTATCATCTGCCCTCATCCCATCTAATTTAAATAAATTAAGTGAAGTGTTTTAGAGCAGCTATTAACTTTAACAGCAGAGATACGCTGGCAAGGGAGGATAATAACAAGGGTCAGGTGAGGAGTGTTTGGATAAGAGACCCCGTGTGTTTATCCTGAAGCGAAGGAAAACCCCATGTTTACTGTTGGAGGTAATAAATTACTGTGAGTCCTGGTCTAATCATGTTTGTTTAGCTGTTTTTTATAGTGGCAACAGCATCACAAGCTGTTTGTGTATTTAAACACAACTTTGAAAGCGACGTCTTTAATTCACTTTCTGAACTAACAAAACCTATAAAACATTTGACTTAGTGTCATCGTTCTATTGATTTTTGAAAAAAAATATTTTACTATTTATCACATTACATCTGTTCTGTTAGTTAGTTTAGTTTGCAGCTGCAGAAGCGTTTACATTTATACTGATTAACCACAGACTGTAGATAGAATGGACAAAGCTAATGTGACATCACCCGCTGGTTTGTGGACTGAGTTTGGTATTTGAACGTCACCATGTTGGTTGTTAGGAGCCAGAAGTGACCATATTTGGATGTAAAGGGAGGAGTGAAGAGGCGGGTCTGAGCTGTGAACCTGAGATCACTGCTGTTCTCATTAGACACCGGACCTGTCAATCAAACTAACCACTCCACTAAATATTCCTCTTTTTGAAGCCTAGTATCAAGTTAATTATGAGTTGTTTTTTTGTTTGTTTTTTGTGGCCCACCAGATCACTAATAAGAAGAGTTAACTTTAGCTGATGACATAAGAATGACCTGTGGAAGTAACACAAGTAACTAACATAACTGAGTATTTCATGATTGAAAATGGCCATTCTTGGAGCCATCTCCTAGTGGCCATCAGTGGTATTGCACTGTTTTGTATCTTTGCATTGTCTTCTCTTTTGAGACCTGGTTGCTACGTTCATGTCTATATACACTGCATGTGTTTAACGAAGAGTATTTGCAGCTAAATAAGCAGTAGTCTGAGGTTGAATGTATTGATCCACTGGAATTGTAGCTGTGGTCAAGGAATAACATCATGTTGATGTCTGAGCGAGGTGAGATCAGAATATGTCTGAAAAAAAAAGTAACTCAAAGTAAAAACTAGTGATTGCTGCTGTTTAATAAGATGGAGAAAATGCCTGCAGACAATGGCAGGATGCAGTGAACCGTACACAAATGGTGCACAATTTCACAGACAGGTGAAAGTGAAGAGCATGACAGGAAATGAAAAATCCCTGCCTCCTGTCCTCCCTCTGCACCTGGATAATTACTGTGTAAAGTGAATCGGCAGTTTTGAAAAGTTACAGCAGTCGATGGAAGAGATGCAGCGCAGATGGTGTAAGACTTCAGAGGGAGCATATTGAGAGCCTTATTCTGGCAGTAATCTTTATCAGGACGGTGATCAGATGGTCAAATAGCTTCGGAAATGACCTCTCTCTGAACACAACTTTTGGAGGTGGGAAGCCAGAGTCTGACAGTTTCCGTTACTGAGTCCCAAACTGATCATCTGATATTCACAGTGAGAGAGAAACCAGAGTGTGAACTTTGCTCTTGTTTCTTCACAACAACAGTTTCTTTTACTTTCCCTGAGAACAGCTGAGGTCAATCTTCCAGGAGACACTGTTGTCTGGTGTGAAAATGTTGTTAATATGTTTGTTGTTGTTTTCGCTGCTTGTCTGTGAACAACACTTACTGACAGTTGTCTTACTATGTGAACTTCACTACGTTTCAGTTGGTGTGTTGTTGGTTTGACTTGTTAGTATTTAATGTCTAAAAATGAAATACCAGTGTTTGAAAAACTTTTAAAAAAAGATCAAAGCGTAGAGTAGGTAAACAGTCTATGTGATAAAAAGTACTGCTTTCATATTTATGCACTGAGAATAATAATTAATTTATATAATGTGCACTTGCCATGATTTTGCCATAATTTCATTTTTTAATTTACAAAAAATACAAATAAAATTGTGTAAATATACTGAATGTACATACCAATACAAAATGTAAGTAATTTATATATATTCTCTTATCTCATTCTCAAGTTCTCACATTTTTTTACTAAGTAAAAACATTAAATTCAAATTTCCTTTTCTAAAACATTTCTAAAAATTGACACAATTAAAATAAATAATTGATTTTGCAATTTTTACTTTGATTTGTTTGATAATTGTCAGATCATAATTTTTTTTAAAAAAATAAGCAAATAGATCGAATTTTCATCATGAAAAATGAGAAACAGTTTTTGGTTCATCAGCTGCTGTAATTGATTTCAATTATGTGTTTAACATAAATGATTATGTAACAGTAACTTTGTCCAATGGGTACTTCTTATTCCTCTGTTGCCATGTAACAGAAAATACTCCCTACTTTTACTTAATTGGTGAACACATTTTCCACAACCTGAAGGAAATACTTGACAGTGTTTAAATCCTCAGCAGTCCAGAAAAGTATATAATGATGCACTAAATCAATGTGTGGCAGAAAAAGGTGCAGGGGAAAAACAAGCTTCAAGTAGAGAATCAGCCAGAGAGACATGTTGTGGTGAACAGAGGTGTGGGAGTCTGGAGACAGAGCCGGGGTCACCAGTGGAGTGAAAGACCCCGCTGAGGGTCGTTCACTTCTTTTACGACAGTGCAAACAGGCCCTGCTGGGAGGACATCATTAGGACAGGTGGGGCACATTAGAAAGTGTGTTTCTGTCATTAGCGTAGACATGGGAATCAGGGGTAAAGCCTCGTCTCTCCCACGTCGCCTGTTTTCACTCAGCCGTGCTGGACTCCTGTCAAAACCACGTGAAGATAAACAGTGTTGTCTGACATGTCAGGGCCCGGTTTGTTTGTTCCCCCCCTCCTCCGTCCTCCTCCTTTGCTGCCAGTCTGCAACTCCACAGCTGCTACTTCAAATTTCTTTCTTTTCTTCTTTAACATCGCCTTTAATTCTCTCACTGAGCCCTGTCCAGATCCAGTTTTCAAGTGAGATGTCTCAAATATCTGAGGAAATGAATTCACTAACAATAAAAGTCAGTCGACATTTCCAGATTGCAAAGCAGGAGTGTAAATTTCCATGGGCTGGTTTGGAAAGGGAGTTTTTGGTTAAGCAAAGAATACAGAATTACTTCTTCAGTAACAAATGTATGCAAATCGAGTCATGTTGGGTAAACAAGTGCCAGAAAAGAGGTGTAAACAGGCTGATTCATTACTAACTGCAAGGGCAAACAGTTTAAAAGTAATTCAGCTGAGCCGCCACCACTGGGCCTTAAAGAGCCCTTCATTATTAAACCGCTATCTGATCAGATCAGAGATCTGGGAGGGAAATGTCCACACCTCACACGCCTGATTTACCATCGCTGACATCTGATCAGTGCAGCCGCTCTGAACAAACAAACATTCTCAAGGTGTTTTCAGACACTGAATGTGTAATTTAGAGGCCTGTAAATATTTAAAACATCAGCAGAGGACTGCAAACTGACTACAACAGACAGATTTTATGCACATGGACAAGTCAGTTTGACCTGAGGCATGTTTAATCCTTCAAAAGTTGTTAGAAACTAAAAATAAAACTCTTAATAATTATTAGCTAGTATGTACAATATGTGTACTTTCTCACACTTTACAGGTTTAGTACTGGGATGAAACATGGTGTTGATGATAAAGGTGAAATTATACACTGTGTATTGAAATGGCTGCAGCAGCCAGGTCTCAAAAGTGAAGTCAATCCGGAAATGCAAAATATTGCAATACCACTGATGGCCACTAGACGCTGGCTTCAAAAACCTTCAATTCAAAAATGGTCATTTTCAATCAGAAAATATTTAGGCAATGCAATTGTTCCACAAGTTATTCTGATGTCATCTGCTAAAGTCAACTCTCCTTCTCAGTTATCTGGTCCATTTGAAAATCATTTAATCATTATGGAGATTATGACATTATGAAGATTTAGGGGTGTGCTTAGTTTCACGTCTCATACACATTGGACATTGTCCTCGGGTTCAAGGGTCAGATGCACCTCCTCACTCCCCGTCATATCTAAATACTCTCACTTTTATTATTATTATTAGTAGTAGTAATTGCATGTGTTTTGGGTTCTTTCCATGGGATTTTGTGGCCTGTGAGTATCAGGTATAAAAAACAACAGAATTCTTCATTTCATTTCACTTTAAGTATCTAAGACCTGAAGAATTTTCCGTTGCAAAATGCTAATGAATTGGGAACATTCCTAACTTGCCTGGCCTTGTCAACAAACAATTTTTGTGTGTGTGTGTGAAACACATAATGAAGACCGCTTACATAATGATGCCACACTGGTTTTCTAAAGCTACAGACGCTCAATAAAATAACAGAAAACAGACTCAACAGGATTTGATGTGTAGTTTTTCGATTGTTAATCATTAATCCTTTTGGTTGAAACTTTATCAAGTGATTCTTTCAAGCTGAATCAGACAGACGCTGCTCAAAGTGCATAAGGTAAAGAAAAGCTTAGTCAGAAACCAGGGTACAGCTTCAGTCATGAGTCATTTTCATCCTGTCGGAGCATGAGAGGTTTCTACAGCAGTCACCCTGCACTTTAGTAATAGCAGGTTTATCTGTGAAAATAAGACAAGGTGGGTCATGTTTTGAAGATCTGGTTTCAACAGTACGTTCAACACAATGTCTCTTCTGTTACATGGATTTATCAGATCTACCAGTGTCACTATGAGATGTCTTGTATTCTCTGTAGCCAGATGATTTTCCATGCCAGGTTACTGTAATGGAGCCTTCAAGTACTTTAAAGACCAGGCTTAAAGCTTTCCTTTTTGATAAAGCTAACAGTTAGGGCCACGCTGCTATAGGTTGAAGTTGCTGAGGAATCTCCCATGATGCACTGAGCTCCTCTCCTCCTATACTGTATAGATTGTAACTATTTTCTCTCTCCTGTGGTTTGTGCTTTTTCCTCTTGACTTTCTGCAGGTATCTCTGGCTGCTAAGTGGCACGTCTCTGGTCCTTCAACCTGTTTAGTGCTTATTTTGTTGTTTCTTCCTCATCTTTCCTCTTTCTGCTCTCCCCTCACCCCAACCAGTCAAAACAGACATCCAGCCACCCTGAGTCTGGTTCTCTCCATTCACAACAAGTGTTGCTAAGAGGGGAGGTGGAGTGGGTTCTTCGGCTTTTCTTTATAGTGTTGATAATACTACACACACTAACCTCACTATGTAACCACTGAATTGAATTAAAAGGTCTGTGTAAATGTCTGTGTAAATGTCTTTTTTGTACTTTGCATAAAAACTCAATTTTGATTTGAAGCCTGAAGTATGTGGATGATTTGTATCACACTCATGTTTGATTGCTAAACATGTCATCCACAAACAAGGGTGCCACTATAACAGCTTTCAATCCAACATGGCTGAAAAAATGTGATCCAATTCAGCCACAGGAGCTTTAGTGGATACTGATGCTGGATGATCAGGATTGGCTTTTCATCAGTTTTCCAATGTAGTCCAAAGATGCTGGACAGGGTTGAAGTCAGGGCTCTGTGCAAACCAGTCTAATCTGGGAAAACCTTTTCTTTATGGACCTTTGCTTTGTGCACAGGGACATGTTGAAGGGTTATGTTGAAGATCCTCTTTTCATGCTGTAGCATAGAGTGTTTTTGTCCCCCAAAAAAAGAGTACAAAAATAGCCCCACACTAAACACACATGTCCAAATACTTCTGGACATAAGTCTCACTTCAGTCTCTCTTGTTTTCCTCTAGACTGTATATGGAATGGTCAACGGGTGATGTCACGTTAGCTTCAGTTTGTGGACTTGCATTTTGAAGCCATGGGTTTGGCATTTGTTGCCATGTTGGTTGTTCAGAGCCAGATGTGACCATATTTGGATATGAAGGAAGGAGTCAGGAGGCTGGTGTGACTCTTAAACCTGAGGACACTGGCCTATGTGTTTGAGACTTGAATTCAGGCCTGGTCTCATTGGTCTCACACTGCTAAACCTTGCAGCTTTTGAAGCCTAATATCTACTTCATTATAATTTTTTTTTTTTTCAGTTGGACCACCAGGCCACTGATACGAAGAATTAACTTTTTGTAATAACATCAGAATTACACAGTGGATTGAAAATAACGATTTTTGAATTGAAGTCATTTGGAGGCAGAGTTGTTTGTAGCCAGCGTCTAGTGGCTGTCGGGGGTATTGCAGGTTTTTTTTATAATTTTTTGCTCTTCTCATTTTTGAGATCCATTTCTGTATACAGTCTGTGAGTTTTCCAGACATTAAAGTAGCAGCATGTGTAATTTCTAACAAACTTTATGATCTACAAAGTTTGTTTAATCATGTTCATAATGATTTTTTAGTTTCTTTTTCCTGTGCTTCACATTTTGACTGTTTACACTTTCTCCAGTCAAAGAATGTAGCTTTTATGTTTGTGTGGTTAGAGTTATGTCTTCACTTGTTCCCTCACCTCTGCACCATCTCAACTTGATTTCTATTCTTTTTTTATGCAAAGTAAACTCTGGAAGCTACAAAGGATCCACACAAAGAATAAAAAGGGTTTTTTTTCCAGGAATTTAGGTCAACTACACATAAATGACTGCAGTTTACAGCCAAGACTTGACATTAGGAAATCCTACGAATTCAAAAAGTACACAGAGACACAATAACCCCCGGTCAACCAAACACATTTCATCCTGTGCATGTATGCGTGAGTAAATGAACACCAAATACACCTGCATTTACGCACAAAAACGCTTGTTTTAATGCGACACTCTTAGGCTGTTTCAACACCTCCTGCCCTGCCTGCCTTTGTGTGACGTCTCTCTATTAACACAGCTCGCCCACTCTCTCTGTAATCCTTCAGTACACTGGCCTTAGGGTGTGGACAAACACCATGGGAGATAATAAGCAGAGGACAGGACTTGTAGTGGCTTGTAGCATCAGAGCTAATGCCGCGCTCATTTGCTTGAACATCAAAGTCCTCTCCAGGTGATTCAGTTGCAACTGTCAGCGGCGAACATACCTAAGGGGGTTTCAAGGCATTTTACTCTCTGTTTCTCCTGCCACCCTGTTTAGTTTGTCTCCCATTTTTTCTCTGATCATGCCTGAGTGAGTATGTGAGTGACCTCTGAAGGAGTTTCTCATTATGAAGTTTTATTTTCAGCCCTGTCCTCTCTCCACATTCTGCATCACACGCTCTGCTCAGACTTGCATGAGGAGATATCAAACCATTTCTTTCCAAAGCCCCCCTTGTGGGAAACAACATTGCTGTTGGCTTTTTACAGCTGTGGTAATACCCGTGAATCAAAATGTAAATCTGCCAAGGGGACACAGAGACACGGAGACGTATACAGATATGTCAAAGCAATTTGCAAAAGCGAAAGAACAGAGGTCTTCCAGATGTCTTATGATCACAAAGGGAGTTTGAATAAAGATGTAAATCCATCAGAGGGGAGCATGCATCCTATATTTCTCTTCAAACTGCTTGTAAATTGAAAGGATGACAGTGTGCAACCCGATCCAATTACATCCAGCATCCCAGAGTTGTTGTATATCTGCCCGCACGTATGTTAGCACACTGACAGCATCAACGCCATGTTTTCAAGTTGAGCTGAATATTTTAAACTGCTTTGATGATCTAATTTCAAACATTGTTATAGGTGTTGAAGAAGCTTTACAATAGATGAAAAGAGATCATTCAGTATTCAATGTAACATATTTTATAAATGAAGCATTGCCATGTGAAGTACCATCAAAATCATTTTTCTTTTACATTGTAAGGCAATCAATAGAACTTAAAGCTATTAATAACATCTAGCATGTATTTATTAAATTTTTTGTTTCAAGTTGGAATTGACTTCCACTAAATGAATCATTCAGCCTTGGTCTCAATCTGAGATTTTAACAAAATTTTTGATCAATGTCTGCAAGATTATCTGCAAAATCTGAGCTGAATGTACAGGACCAAAAGCTGCTGAAGGAAGCATGAGGATTCTGCAGGAAGCTCCGATCTAGTCATCATCTATACCTGCTTTCTCAAACTTGGGTCGCAGGGGTCTGCTGGAGCCTGTCCCTGTCATCAGGCAAGAGGCGGGGTACACCCTAGAGAGGTTGCCAGCCTATCGCAGGGCTAACACATAGACAAACTAGAAAAGCACTCTGAGAGCGCAGACCTCCACCAAGCACTGTTGAGGCCAATTGATACTTCCCGCGTTTGCATATCCGCGTTGGTGCACGAGGGTCCGCGTCACGTAAATGTCATGGGACACATCAGGAAGTGCTCGAGCGGACAGGAGCAGAGGCGTCCGCGTACAGCTCCAAAAATGTGAGTGCGTTGCCTGGGCGCAGAGGGCGCGAGCAACTGCACTGCACCTGCGCTAGCATATCAAGATGGACGCCGTCGAGGAGAGACTTTGCGAGGAGAATCCTTAAAAAAAGCCCTGGATCCAGACGGTGTTGCGGATCACCCCCAAAATGAAATCAGTCCTTTTCCTTTTCCCACTTCCAACATATCCTGAAAATTCCATCAAAATCTGTCCATAAGTTTTTGAGTTATCTTGAACACAAACAGACAGACAGACAGATAAACGCCAACAAAAACATAACCTCCTTGGCGGAGGTAACAATTCCTATTGGCTCACAGCTGGCCATGAGAAAAGTCACAAGACACAGCATGTACTTATTGTGTTAGATGGAAGTATTATTATTATTATAAAGCTGTTTATCATGTAACTGGATGCTTTGTAATATGTAGATTATTATGAGTCAATCATGTGATCAGGTGGTTACAGATCACTGGATGTTAGCTTACTATGGTATAAACAGTGGTTACATAACATCAAAAACTAGTGAGTCACAGTTGTATTGTTGCACTTATACAAACAGCACCACACCTGTGAGTTATGATGTGGGTCAAGTCACAAAGACTCTGGATCCTACATATCTCATAATACTCTGTGATCCCCAGGTGTAAGAGCAGCAGGCCTCACAGAGCATCAGAAAACATCACCACACAGACTGAAGACTTTTCAGGACGACTAAACTGACTTTTATGTGTAAAATTGGGAATATTACAATAAAAGTTTAATTTTGACTGAATTTTCTTGGCAGTTCACTCAGTTGAACAGTTTTACATGAAGCTACTGTCCTCTTATTTTTTTCCAGTTCACACAGTTCCTCCCTCCCGACTCCCTTCACCCCATCCAAGGAGGGGAGGGCAGATGTATAGCCAACAGGACACAGCCACAGCTTTGCCTCTAGCGCTGACCTCCTCCGATGACAACCATATGCTCCTATATTAAATATGTATGGCTGTGGGAAGAACCAAGTGAAACTCAATATGGCTCCAACATGCAGAGCGGTGAAGCCTCGCGCTCCCACATGGTTTGATGTCAACATCTTCACATATTTACACAAAGAGCCAAAATACGGACATTTCATCCTCTGTATTACGACAAAGCTACGCCAGTATAATATTTTATTTTCTTTCTTATTTTCCTTATTTCTTCTCTACCAACCAGCATTTCCAAAGCGCGTCCATCCATGGTGTTACAGCATAATAACAGCTGTTATGTCCTGAGTCTATTATTTATTTGCATAATCATGGATTTTCTGTTTCATTCTTTTTTTCTTAGCAAAGAAAAAAAAAAGTCTGTTGATTAGATTCCTCCAAGGTCGAGGATGGTCATTTATTGAAGTGGCGAATGCTGAGAAAAAGGAAAAGGTCAAGATGTGGCTGAGATATGTAAGTGCAGGGAAGAACGTCTGCCGTCTGCAAAGCAAACAAATGATTTCTTCATGTAGAAACTTCAAGTGTTTGTTCAGCAGTGGAGATGTGAAGTGGCTGAGTGCACAGGGTTCCACCCACATGGCAAAAACAACAAGTGCTACTACATATTTCTCAGTGCTGACAGTATAAGGAGAGAGAAAATGTACTGCAGATAATTACATTCAGTCTAGTCTGTCCAGGCAGGGTCCATTTGATTAACAAATCAAATAGACAGACAATACATTTTATCCATAAGTCCTTCTCATGTCATTATCTAAAGTCAGTCTGGTGGTTCAACTGAAAATCATTTAACCTATAAGTAGATATTAGACTTCAAAAAAATGAGGATTTAGGGGCGGGGTTAGGGTCAGTACAATTTGATGGGGCCACTCCTGCTATGAGTCCATAAACACACCTTGCACGAACAAAAACATGAGGGAAAAGACACAACCCTAAAAAAGCAGCCAGGTCGTTATATAATGCAGAAATCCCACTACTAGGAGAAGTGTCTCATACAATAAAATGTAATATGAATGTTAAACTCACCACTGCTTCTTCATTGCTGCCAAAGAACAGCCTCCTTTGTGAAGTCTCTGACAATCTCCATCTCTCTATTTTGGAAAATATTATTTGACCCATTAACACTGAGCATATACAGACAATACAGAGTGACTAGCATAACCCAATGTACTGTCATTCATGGGCCATTTGCGTTAGCGACATGATTCCAGCTGATTCTGAAAGCGGACAAGTGGAGCGTGTTCTAAATATTAGATATATTACGGCAGTGGTGCAGGGGAATGGAGTCATGCCATGGTGTGCAGCGTTCCGTACATATTACCTACATTACGGTAGTGTGTGGAAGCTCCGCTGTCGGAAACACGTGGCTGAGGAATTACGGTGATTAGATTGACACGTCTCTTTCTGTCAGCAGCTAAATGTTCAGGGTGAAAGGGTTCATGCTTTCTGAGAGGTTTGTGATTTATTTACCTGGTGTTTTTTCCAGGTTAATCTTATACTTTCCTTATTTTTTACTTTTTTGGTCTATTTTTAGTCGGGCCCACCGATCCCACTGGTTCCGCGGTCCATGGTCAGACCCACCTCCTCACTCCTCCCTTCATATCCAAATATGGTCACTTCTGGCTTCAAAATGTGAGTCTACAAAGCAGCAGGTGACAACACATCAGTTTCTTCACTTCTATATACAGTCTGTAGAAGATATAAAATATCATGCATTCGCTGAGACTAGATATGTAGCACGGTCTTAAAGACACAGGAGCAAAAACAGTCACTTTTTGAAATGGGAATTATGCAAAGCCACTGTAGTGGAGTCCCACAATACAAAATACAGAGCTGGAAATTAGCATAATAAGTCCTGTAAAAGTGATTTTATTTCTGTGGACAGATCCTTACTTCTTCACTGTTTTATCAACTCACAGTACAATTTTGCATTTGTGTGAAACTGGAGGAAGCCATGTTGATGGAGCACCACTAAAACCAACATATGGTCTTGTTTTTAGCTTGTGTTTGTTTACATTCTGTCAAATCGGTGTCGATAAAAGTGTGCAGAATTGCTTCGATACTAAAGAAATCTTGTCTGTGTCCATTACGGACCATATGCTGTCATTTCGGGAAGTTTAAAATCCCGCCCCGAACCAGGAGTTAATTTTATTACGGGGGGGGCCTGAGGGAATACGCTAACACCCGCCTCGTTGTAGGAGACACAGGGTGTGAACTGTGAAGTGCATGATATTGATCCTGTGGACACATGCTGCAACTCTCTCCCTCCAGTGTTGCTCTGTAATGGGTGGACCATCATGCTGCTGCCAGTAGTCTGAACTGTATCATGCTTGAATCCAAATATGTAGACGTGTGACGAGGTCTGCTGAGATGAGCAGATTAGTCAGTAATGGCTTGACAAACCATTTACTCCTGATACTCTCACAGTGACTACATGGTCTGTGATGTCATGCCGCTGTTGTTATGCACCTGTGAGGTCTCGGGTTCCAGTCATTTTCAGATCCAGTATCAGGTTATTAGCAGGCACATCAGAGGTGTAATCATCCAGTAGAAACCCTCTCCGTGATATCACTCTGTCAGCGCGCCGCTCCGATGACAACATGGATCCATACAGGGTGTACTCACAGTAACATGATATCGCAGCGGGGGAGCAGTTACCCTCACATAAACGTGTCACACTAAGAAACTGTTATGGTTTTCTTTCTCGGAAAACACACGAGCAGCCACTGGTGATATTATTTTTGCGATAAATTCAATATTCATTTGAGGACAAGTCGAAGACACAACATAATTTTATTGTTTATTTCACTTTCTAATACATTTCTGGTGATATCTGCTTCATCTCCGCTCTCTGTGTTAATATTAAATGCTGTGAAAACTAAAGGAGCTCTGAAAAGGATGGCAAGCACTGCAATTTCTGTATTAAATGACAAAGAGAGAGAATTAAAAGACATGAGAGAGCGAGCTGAAGAACAAAAGAATGACGATGGAGCGATACGAACATCATGAAGTCATCATGTCGTGTCCCCAAAAGACTTTAACTGAATTTATTCTTGGTGTGAAAAAAAAAGAGAAAACAGAGACCATACACAGAGTGACGTCAGTGCAAGCTGCACAGAGAAAGGTGTGAAAACAGTGGCAAGTAAAGAATAGCAGAACACGTGAACCAGTGGGAGGGGGAGGGCCACGATCCAGGAGGAGCTGCGACAAACACCGACTGAGACGCACAAAAAAAACACACAGAAATACAATTCACAGGTTTAAAGATGTCGCTTTTCCATCAGGCAATCAATAAAAACACTTCTTTCTTTTTTCTTTTTTTACTGTACGCTCGCCTGAAAGTCCCCAGAGAGCTGTTCAGAAACTCAACAACTTAATTCATTCCTCTAGAAACAGGCGGGAGTTAGATCCCTTACACTCTGTGCATACTGAGAACACAGCGTGCTCTGCTGCGAGCCACAGGTCTGTCTGTGAGAGATGGGGGACGGCGGCGGGGTGAAGGTCGACGCTCTGCCTCGTATTAAAGCGCCGGTTACAATGAGTTTGACCTTTCGGCACTTCGACCTCGCCCAAATACCAAAACACTTAAGTTAACCACGGTGACACCAGGACCCTGCCGCCTTTCATTTACCTTAATAAAATACATAGAAGCTGCTGCACATGCAGTCACAAGGACCTCACACATATACGCACACATTGCACACGCTGCACATGCTGCGCACACACACATGCACATGTAGACTGTTTATGAATGCAATCACGCTCTGCATGTGCCCTCTATAGAGTGTTAGGACTGATTGCCTCTTATGGGCTTTTAGGGACAATGGAAGTATGAAACTAACAGTAATAAATATGAAAGAGCTGGAGGAGGAGAGTAGTGTTATGAAAGAAAAAAAGTGATGAATTTATGACAAAATCCAGAGATTTTATGGGAATATAAAGTTGTAAAATTGCTTCTTTTTTTTTAAAGATAATTTTCTTTAGGTTTTATTTTAATGTATTTTTTTCTTAGAGTATACACCAGCTTCAGAATATTGTAGGTACCCATCTAATTTCTTATTTCACATATGCTAACCTTCATATATGATCAATAAATAAACATAAAGATTAAGTCACTACTCATAGTTTCTGAACAGATCCATTGTTCTTTGAGAAATTAAAGATTTTTGTTACAAATCAACTCTAATGGCAATCTCTGTTTTTACTTTACTGCAGCATCTTCAAAATTGGAAACAACAGAGTTAGTGACTAGTCAGCTGCATCTTGTATAAACACACACACACACACACACACACACACACACACACACACACACACACACACACACACAATAAATGCAGGTTTAATGTACCTGCTACTATGGCAACCAACGAGCCAACCATTGGCAATTCAGTCTGTGTCTTAAAGAGGACCTATTATGCTCATTTTCAGCTTCATTTCTATAGTCTTGGCCTCCTCTGACCTAGTTTTTCATATATTCAGTTAAAAAAAGTTCATTTTCTTCTTATAACAGCCTTTCATTTCAGTCTTTCATTTCTTCATTTCTCCTCGAGCTCACGTTCTTTCTTCTGATTGGCTAACATCAGGGAGACTGACAGGAGGCGGAAGCTGCCTCTCCAACAAGTGACTGTAAACAAAGTAACTTTGTTGACTGGAAATTCAAACTTTTCAAAGCAGTGTGAACATGTTTGAGTCTGAATCTGATCCAGGATCTGAAAGCAGACAGCAACAACATTCACCACCAGAAAGGTCACAGCAGGACGTCTGTGTTTGGTAAATATTACACCTATATTTACACTGCATATTTTAATCACAAGCTAGATGCAAAACCTTTTCTATGTATGTCCATATTAAATTGTGTGCGTGTGGGAAATGCTGGAAAACGCAACTTAAATGGAAAATGCTGCTGCTGGGAAGGTAACATAGCTAGCAAAATGTTAACAGCTGTACAGTATCTGGTGGGTGTGTATATGCTGCAGTACATGAAATAAATAAATAAATGTAACAATATTCAGGAGAGGAGACTTGGACTACGTGTTCAGTTACTATGACAACCGTCGGGACAGCTACAGAAAAAGTCGGATTTAGTTCGTCAGTGTTTTTCTGAGACCTTTCCTCACAGAGATTACTGCAACATTTCTCATGATCTGAAACCATGTGTAGTATGAACACCCAGCAAGAAACATGCAAAAGTAGAGTACGTCCTCTTTAAGATCTTTTTGTAATTTGAAGTAAACATCTCATCTTGCACATTGAATGTTTTCACACTTTAACAAATATGGCTTAATTTCTATTCCAAATGAAAACCACTGTGGACCAGATGAGGAGCCGGCAGCCAGGTGTTCACACAGCTTTGTTGAAGCGCACACGCCATGAATCACGACTCGGTCACATCAGTCGATGTTAGAATATAGCTGCACATAAGGAGTTATGTGCGGCGTAAAACGGTGAGGATTGTTACTTAAATCACTGCGAGGAACAGCACTGAGTCTGTGAGCGGGCAACCTGAGAGAAAAACAACCTTTCTTGCTTATAAAAGCTGATTTTCCATCTCCGCCCATACCCGAGCGAAGCTTCTGTTGTTATCTCCGTTGAAGGATGTGATATTTGGAGCGATCAGCGGTGATTGTCTGCTGACTCACCACAACAGGCGCTCAGAAAGAGGCCCGTGAGTCATCGGCGGAGAAAGGTCAGTTCGAACGGACGTTTAGCTACGACTGGGCGTTGGACAGGCAGCGGGGATGAGAGGGGAGAAGACGCCTGCAGGATCTTCAATTTAAAAACTCGTCTGGCCCTCTGTAAAAAAAAAAAAAAAAAAAACGCTCCGAGCTGCGCCATGATGATTCACTCTGATGATGAAACGACTGTACGACTTGAAAAGAGATGTAAAGCTACACGCTGTGAATGATAGATGATAAGCATCATTCTGAATTGTTAATTCGTCTGTAATTAATATCGATTAGATGAGCTGGCAATAATCCACGCTTATCTGCAGAGGATAATGTGGGCTGTGGTATGCACAAACAACTGCAGGGCCAAATTAAAATAACAATATTTTAATAATGAGTAGTGGGGATTAACAGACACAGTCATTCACCTTTCTCTTACCGTTCCTTGCTTTTATGATATACCCCTCAGCAATTAGGTTAGTTATCTGCTCTGCATTGCTCATTTGTTTTATGGCATTGTTTGTTTTGTGGATATGTTGATTTTATGATGCTGTTTACTTCAGTTAAGTGGATGTCCAACAGCTCACAACAAACACCACTTCACTCCATATGGGAAAACCCTTTTCTTTTTTTCTTTTTTTTTTAAATAAATCCCCAGGGCATCAAAAGCTGCTTTGCTTCCCCACGGTCTGTCTGTTATGTTTATCTGCAGCAGCACATCTCTTTGGTTTTTATAGTCTTTGTTTCTCCTTAGGATCTGTTTATGCCTGACTGGGCCTCGCACTTTTAAAATGATGAAGGGGAGTGCAAAGTGTTTGGGACGGCAATCTTTTATTTGTATGATGTGTTTATGGTTATTGTTTCCATTTGTTATCAGCGCGCAGCAGCTGGACGCAGATATGTGAGGAGAATCGGAAAAAAGAGCGACAAGTTAACGTGAGTGTGACTCATTTGTTTGCTCAATACGGCGACGCACGACAGTGACTGACATCAGGCCTCTGTTGTATGGAGTCTCATGGTGTTCAGTGGTAAAAAGAAATACACAACAGAAATGAAACTGGGACTGTTCAAAAAGTGCGAGCATGTCATTTAAAATCACACTGACATTTCTAGTAATGTGAATAAGTCAAGCCTGGTCTCTGAACTTACCTGTACTCAATGGTATGTTGCATCAATAGACTGTGTAGATGAATGAGGCCAATGCAAAGGTGAAAAAAGTGCAATACCCCCAAGTATGCCACCAGATGTTGGCTCCAAAAAACTGCAATAGACTTCCATTGAAAAATCTGGATTTTTAATCATGAAGCATTCAGTCAATACATTTTTCCACAGGTTATTCTGAGGTCATTAGCTAAAGTCACCTCTTCATCTCGGTGATCTGGTCCATCTGAAAAAAAAATAAAATACTAATTCAGATTATATTATTATTCTTCAAAATGAAGAACTTTTAGGGGCTTGGTTAGTTTGATTGACAGGTCTACAATGAGATTAGTCCTGAAATCCAGTCTCATGCACATTGGACAGTGTCCTTGGGTTCAAGGGTCACACCCACCTCCTCCTTCCTCCTCCATATCCAAATATGGTCACTTCTGGCTCCAATAAACCAACATGGTGACATTTAAATACCAAACTGTTGAGTCCACAAACCAACAGTGACGTCACAGTAGCGTCATCCACTTTAGTTACAGTCTATGAGTTCACTCTAGACAAGGACAATTTTAGGTCAAACACTGTGGTTCAACAGAAGTCTATGAGCCAATGACGACAACTACACACTTAGCGAAATAGGTGGTTAGCACTGTCGCCTCACAGCAAGAAGGTTTGGGGTTCGAATCTTGCGTCAGACCTTTCTGCGTGGAGTTTGCATGCTCTCCCTGTGCATGCAAGAGTTTTCTCTGAGCACTCAAAAGACATGCTGGTTAGGTGAATTGATGAGTCTAAATTAATCATTTGTGTGAATGGTTGTTTGTCCTAGCCCTGCGATAGGCTGGCGACCTGTCCAGGGTGTACCCCGCCTCTCTCCTGTCGCGATAGGATAGGCTAGGTTCGAGCAGACCCCTGAGACCCAGTTTGGATATAGCGGGTACAGAAGATGACTGACTAACTGACTTAGCAAAATGATTCTAGTAAACAGCTTTGGTGAATTTTATGGATGTGAATGAAATTATGAAGACATTAAGTGCAAATTATGACAAATGAATTATGTTTAACATGGGTAATTCATAAAGGTCTCAGCTTCTAATACCAAGTATTTTAGCAGAAGACAAATTGTCCGAGACTATGGATGGAGCTGGTTCCAACTGTTAGTATGAACTGCTGCTTTGATAAATACCGTCAATGAGCCAAATATTTTATTAGAAATGCAACAACAGAACTGTGAAGCCTGTCAAACATCCCATTATAAAATGCAATAAAAACAGCTTTGGTCGTCTAATAAGTCCATAGTATATTACAGAATTATTATTGCTACAAAAATTGGCATGATAAGGAGGCATACGGCTGAAAGATCAACATGAAAAAAAACTGAAGATCCTCAAATAGCTACGTGAGGCTGGTTGAAAAAGCTTGTTAGTCCCCACAGACCCTACAGTCCCAACAGTCCCCACAGACCTTACAGACATGACATGCTCCACAGAGCCCACAGACCCTACAGACCTCACAGACCCAACAGTCCCCGCAGACCCCACAGACATGACATGCTCCACAGAGTCCACAGACCCTACAGACCCCACAAACCTGAAGACCTCACAGACCCAACAGTCCCCACCAACCCAAACACCTCACAGACCCCACAGACCTCACAAACCCCACAGTCCTCACATACCCCTCAGACCCTACGGACCCTTCATACCCTACAGTTGCCACAGACCCTACAGACCCCACAGACCTGAAGGTATCACAGACCCCACAGACCTCACAGACCCCACAGACCCTACAGACCCTACAGATCCCACCCCCCCAGACAATATAGACCCTTCATACCCCACAGACCCCACAGTCCAACTGATTAGTTACTTTTACCGAG